>QRFJ01000061.1:1758488-2018542 GCA_006176705.1 Cocos nucifera
GAGGTTTTCTTATTTTTAAAGAAGTGCTTAGCGACGATTTCTCCCTTCCCTCTCCGGAGATCTCTCTTCTTCCTCTCTAGAGTTCTTTTCTAAAGAGAAAATACCTCGAGGAGAGCTTCGAATCGATGATCGGCGGCCTCCATGCTAGGTCCATTTGCTCCTGTTTCAGCCCCGGCAGCCCAGGTTCCATCTGAAGCCACCGTAGATGTGGAGCAGTTCAATCTACTGGTCCAACAAGTTCATGGTCCCGTTGAGATGATGCAGACCATGCGATAACCTCCGGCGGAGACTTTGCCAGCAAACCCATCATGAGAATGCGAGAAACCGGCCTTAAGGAAGAGCAATTGGCCTAGCATACCAATCACCCTTAGGAAGGAAAAATAGAGAGCAGAAGTTCTCCCCTAAAAGGCTTCACAGGAGGGCAGAATGAAGTTCGGTGTGAGCAAGGCAGCCGAACTCCCCCTCGAGCTCGTCATCAAGGAACCCCCGATAAAGGGGTATGAAATTCTTCCGCAGAAGGTTTCACAAGAGGCGGAATGAAGTTCGACAATTCAGACCTCCCTAGCGCAAGCGACGCCGATCCCCTTCGAGCTCCCATCAAGGAAGCTCCGATGAAGGTTTCATAGGAGGGCGGAATGAAGTTCGACATGAGCGAGGCCGCCGCTCTCCCTCGAGCTCGTTATCAAGGAAGCTCCGACGAAGATTTACAGGAGGGTGGAATGAAGTTTAGCGTGAGCAAGGCCGTCGAAACTCTACACGAGCTTGTCATCAAGGAAGCCCTGATGAAGATTTTACTGGAGGGCGGAATAAAGTTCGGCGTGAGCGAGGCCGCGAAAACCTTCGAGCTCGCCTTCAAGGGCCCCAACAAAGAGGCATGAAGTTCTCTCGTAGGTTTCACAAAGGATGGATAAGTTCGGCTGCACTACGACCTCCCTCTGCAAGCAAGGCCCAAACTCCTCGAGTCGCACCAAGGAGACCTGATAGAAGGGCGCAAAGAAATCCTCCTCCCGAAAGGTTCTGCAACTACGCCCCGCAACTCCTCTAACTCAAATTCTCACGAAGTTAAGAAGCCAGCCTACCAAGACCAGAAGGACTATGGCCTCTCCCAAACGTGCGCGATCGAAGCAAGTAATGCCCCTACCATCGCGACCACGACCACGACACTGAGGAATACATTCAGCTCCAAGATGAGATTGAAGAGCTCGTCAAAAAGAGACGGATGGGATAAATTCCTTCGATGCCAGTCTGAAGCAGGAGAAGATCGGCTAAGGCGCTGCCATAACGAGAAAAACAAGGAGTCGGCCGCCTTACGGCGTCATCAACGTTACCACGGGAGGAGCTTAGATACATCGGCGATTCGTCATCTCCCAGCGTCAAAGCCAAGAGAAGCATGCTCCAAATTAAAGAGGCCAGCATGAGATAGAGGAGGTCGTCTGGAAGGGACTTATTGCCCGATGGAACTCTAGAGGAACAACACCCCGACGACCCTGAAATGGGGATGTGCTGCCAGTAACTTTTCCTTCGGTAAAATTCTTCCTTCAATAATATTATTTCTGGATGCAAAAACTGTATGATGGATGATAGGAAAGAAACAGTCAAAGTGGCATCATGTTAGAACAGGAGGAAGAACCTCGTCCTAATGCGAGCAAAATCGAAGACCTCATTCACCAAAGATGAGATGGAGGGAGAGCCATGGATGATAGTCCATATGTGCCCCCACAGTCCGTTAGGAACAGAAGGAGAACCTCATCCTAACGCGAGCAAAGTCGAAGGCCTCGTTCACCTTAGACGAGATGGAGAGAGAGGCAACGGACGATGTTCCGTGTGCCCCATAGCCCGTTAGGAACAGGAGGAGAACCTCAATCCTAATGCAAGCAAAGTCGAAGGCCTCATTCACCTTAGACAAGACGGAAGGAGAGCACGGACGATGGTCCGTATGTACCCCACAGCCCGTTAGGAATAGGAGAACCTCATCCTAATGCGAGCAAAATCGAAGGCCTCGTTCACCTTAGACGAAATGGAGGGAGAGACACGGAACGATGGTCTTATATGTGCCCCCACAGCTTGTTAGAAATAGGAGAAAATCTCGTCCTAACGCGAGCAAAATCGAAAGACCTTCATTCACCTTAGACGAGATGGGGGGTGAGATACAGACGACGGTCCGTATGTGCTCCCACAGCCTGTTAGAAGCAGGAGGAGAGACACGACGACAATCCGTATGTGCCCCCACAGTCCGTTAGGAATAGAAGGAGAATCTCGTCCTAATTGAGCAAAGTTGAAGGCCTCATTCACCTTAGACGAGATGGAGAAGAGGCATGAACGACGGTCCGTATGTGCCCCCACAGTTCGTTGAGCGAAGGAAAACCTCGTCCTAACGCGAGCAAAGTCGAGGCCTCGTTCACCTAGATGAGATAGAGGGAGAGGCATGAATGACGGTCTATATGTGCCCCAAGCCAGGAAGGAGAACCTCATCCTAACGCAAGCAAAATTGAAGGCCTCATTCAGCTTAGACGAGATGGAGGGAGAGACACGAATGATGGTCCATATGTGCCTCACAGCCTGTTAGGAATAGGAGGAGAACCTCTACCTAATGCAAGCAAAGTCGAAGACCCATTCACCTTAGACGAGATGAGGGAGAGGCACGGACGACGTCCATATGTGCCCCCATAGTTCGTTAGGAACAGGAGAAGAACCTCGTCCTAATGCGAGCAAAGTTCAAGTCCGAGCTTCAAAGTCTGCAAGAGATAAGATCTCTCTCGAGTGACCGAGACAACCTCGGCTAGAGATAAGATCTCTCCCAAGCACCTAAGCCAACCTCGGTCAGAGATAAGATCTCTCCCGAGCGATCGGCCAGACTCTCGACGAGAGACTAGAGTAAGATCTCTCTCGGCATCCGAGCCAACCTCGGCCAGAGATAAGATCTCTTCCGAGCGCCCACGATAACCTCGGACTAGAGATAAGATCTCTTCCGGGAGACCGCGACTCAGCCAGAGATAAGATCTCTCCCGAGTGACCGAGCCAACCTCGACTAGAGATAAGATCTCTTCCGAGCGACCGTGACAACCTCGACTAGAGATAAGATCTCTTCCCGAGCGCCCGAGTCAACCTTGGCTAGAGATAAGATCTCTTTCGAGTGTCCGAGCCAACCTCGGCTAGAGATAAGATCTCTCCCGAGCGATCGAACAACATTGGCTAGAGATAAGATATCTCCCAACGATCGCGACAACTCCGCCAGAGATAAGATCTCTCCCGAGCGACCGAGCCAACCTCGGCTAGAGATAAGATCTCTCTCGAGCGATTGAGCCAACCTCGGCCAGAGATAAGATCTCTTTCGAGCGCCCGCGACAACCTCGATTAGAGATAAGATCTCTCCCGAGCGACCGAGACAACCTTCGGCTAGAGATAAGATCTCTCCCGAGCACCTACGATAACCTCGGCCAGATATAAGATCTCTCACGAGCAATCGAGACAACCTCGGCAGGAGATAAGATCTCTTCCGAGCGATCGAGCCAACCTCGACTAGAGATAAGATCTCTCCCGAGCGATCGAGCCAGCCTCGGCTAGAGATAAGATCTCTCCTGAGAGCCCATGATAACCTTAAGTAGAGATAAGATCTCTCCCGAGCACCCACGACAACCTCAGTCAGAGATAAGATCGCTTTCGAGTGACCGAGACAAACTCGATAAGAGATAAGATCCCTCCGAGGCAACCTCGGCTTCTGGAGATAATATCGCCCCTGAGAAGCTCAACCTCTGATCTTGACCGCAGGAGATGAGATCTACTTCAACTTCGGCCAGAGATAAGATCTCTTCCGAGCAATCGAGACAACCTCGGCAGGAGATAAGATCCCTCTGAGGCAACCTCGGCTGCTAGAGATAATATCGCCTCCGAGGAGCTCAACCTCCAATCTCGACCATAGGAGATGAGATCTACTTCAATCTCGACTGGAGATGAGATCTTCTCCGAGCTTCAACTTCGACATCAACTTTGGCTAGTAGGATGAAGATCTCCCCTCCGAGCTTCGACCTTGAACCAGCACGAAAGCCCAGAAGAGGACTTCGGACAGTCATCTTTTTTGCACTCCCTTCCTTGAGTTTTCGAACTCAGGAGTGGGGTGGACTATTATTGGGGATAAATCTCACTCCTATCGAAGTTCAATTCGATGCTCGGCCTAATGCAACCGATAGCCACGATCGGTAGTTATGGAAGAGCTTCAGCGGATGGATCTTAGCCGAACTCCTTCAGCCGACCGAACTTCTTCAGCGGCCGAGCTCCTTCAGACTTTCAGTGGTCGAGCCTTAGCCGAACTCCTTCATCCGGCCGAACTCCTTAGCGGTCGAGCTTTAGTCGGACTTCTGCGAGAGCCAAACTCCCTCCGCGCTCTTCCAGCCAGACGCCTGCGGGAGCTGAACTCCCTCCAAGCTTTCTCTTCGATCGGACTTCTTCAGAAGCCAGACTCCTCCCAGACATCCCCTTCGGCCATCCAAACTCCTCAGCGGCCGAACTCCTTTCGAACTCCCCAGCGACTGGGCCTTAGCCGCACTCCTCCAATCAGATGCCTACGAGAGCCAAACTCCCTCCACACTCCTCCGACCGAACTCCTTCCGAACTTTCTCTCGGTCGAACTCCTCCAGGAGTCCAAACTCTTCTGGAATTGATACGTACTGAAGTCCACCAATCAATGCCTGCTTTCTCAGAGCCACGACTATTAAATCTGGACGAACTGTCGCCATCAGTCTGCCACAGACGACGCGATCGGACGACATGGCCACCACTACTGGCGACACCAGTCTCTCTGTAACCAGCCCCATGTGGCCCATGATCCATCAGTATGGCTGTCACTATCCGCCTGACGACGTCTTCCTCTCCGTACCAAACTCCATGCGGCCTCGAGCGGCTCACGATCGAACGATATGACCATCACCATCAATCAAGCTCCACCGACAAAAAGAACCCTCCAGATGTGCTAACCTCTAAGCTCTCCTCTCCTCCTAAAAACTCTGCCGAACTCATTTTCGAGCACTCCATTCCTGTTGACCAGAGTTGACTTGATCGTCGGAGGGTCCTACCAAAGTCAGCCCCCATCAGTTCTAGGTGGGACTTTGTTTTGCAGGTCCTCGACGGCGACCTCATCTACCTCTGCTCCAGCTGAATCCGACGACAATCAGATTCTGCGTCAACATATATATATATATATATATATATATAATTTTATCTTTGATTTCAGCTGAACTTTGCCACCGCAGCGGGTTATATACTAATTTGTATAATATGATAGAATTATATAATATAACGGACTTCCTTTAAAACTATTATAATGGATCTTATAATGTTGTAAAACGCCATTTTAAATCATGATCTTACGGATTGATCACAGGTGTGATTCACAATTTTCTTTAAGACTATGGTTGGGCTACTCCCAGCCGCGACCCCATATCCACCCTATAGAAGCACAAGTTTGCTTGCAAACTTGGGTCATTACCTGCAAATTTAGTGCTTGGTGTAATCAAAATAATAGTAGGGGTCAACATCTTTTAGAATTGAATATTTATTCCTGTGATTTACCATCCCAACCTAGTTTTAGAGATGGTCAATCATTACATAACAGGTGTTCACACCAGAAGTTGATACTTCGGTCAAAATGCATGTCAATCTGCCATTGGGTCTGCACCTCAATTACTCACCATCAATCTTCCCAAGTTACTCAGGGTCAAGTTTGGCTCAGACCCAACCTATAACATTCCCAGTCCAACCTAAAATATTTATTCAATAAATTAAAAAAATATTAAGACCTAAAGAGTAGGAGATTTATATAATACTGATATTGGACCAAGATTGATTTAGAAAATATAAAACCAAGAAATCAATTTGAATCGGGTCGAGTAGTGTCGCTAAGCTTAAATCAAAAATATCAAATATGATAGTTCATTACAAGGCCCTCCATAATCCCAAATTTAGAATGCAAAATACAGATACATTCAACAGCTTCCTTCCCAGATCCAATTTAACATCAGAAAGTGTGAATATAATGACAAAGAATATTACAAGTAAAAATACTATTTGAATATCTATGATTACTTGGGGGAACTAGAATTGTTATAATATATTGCCCCAATGACTTTTAAGATCATCAAGAATGACCCAGGAATATTGAAAATTTACATGGACTTTGGCATTCTAAGATAGTTGACCTTAAAGAGGCTGTTCTTCTTTAAATCTTAGCTAAAGACTACAATATGCTACTAAAATTTTGGTTTTTCTTGCTCCACAAAAAGATAAGATTCAAAACTATGTATGACTAGTTATATCAACCACTTGAGGAATCCACAGCACCAACAATTCTCTCGTAGTCATCTGATAATTAAACACAATTTCCACTCTTCTTAGTGCTAAAAAGATTATCATTATTTGCTCAAAATCTTAAGTCAGCCCAACTTCTTACACTTAGTGAGGTAAGGAAGGTCATTATCTTCTTTCCCACGTGCTTTATTATTGTTGTACTGTACACTAAAATGTCATGAGGTCGGAGTATCCACCCATGCACGGTAGTCACTATTTGGTGTTGGTTGATAATCTTCACCTCCTCTGTGAACATTATGGCACAGTGAAGCCGGCCACCATCCAACTTCACCATATATTGAATTTTTAAAAAATCCCAGGGACGATGGGGACAGCACCTCTATTTCGAATCTATGGTAACTATAGGGGTATTTTAGGTTGTCCGCCAGCCATAGCAGCCTCCCCACCACCTTTCCTTCCCCATATCTCCCATTTTTTCCTCTCTTTCTATCTCTCTCTTCTTTTTTTCTCTCGTGAAACACCATAGAGCTTGGGATGCTTTAGTAGCCCTCCAGTGGTCATCAGGCCTATCACAACAGTCTCTGCCCGTCTCTCTTTTCTTTCCTCCCTCTCCCTCCCTTCCCCATCTTTCTTTCTCTCTCGCTTCCTCCTCGGATCATTTCCTATTTCTGTATTGGTTTGTGCATTGTATGATCTAATACGGGGGTGTATCGACTGACCAGCATAGGATCCAATTCTAAGTTGGCAATCCTTGTATAAAATCGAAACAATCTGATTTCCAAACTAAGCTCAACTTTTGATCCAACCTCATCCATCAGTCTCTATAGACAATCCGATCTAATCAGGTTGGATGGCTGACCGCCTGGTTTGAAACCCAAACACCCTCCCGCGCCAACATAAGCATGATTAGTTCTGATTGGCGTGATTATATAGCATGCATGGCATCTTATATGCTCCTATGGGTGGAACTCAAGCATATTGCAGACTACGGAGATTGCAATTGCTGGTGAGAAAGAGGTCCTCCAAAATTCTACCCATCATACTAGACTTTAGGTGTCTTAATACATCATTGCAAGTAGAGGAAAATGCATGCCATGTTTTGAACATGAATCTCTATGCAAAAGTTTGGATCTATCATCGTAGCTTGCAGGAGAAACGCAATCCTAGAGCTGTTAGTGGGGTTCGCAAGTCCAAGCATCCTAAAGAAATCCTAATAGCCTTAGCCCAGGTTTACATTTATAGCCTAGCAAAATTCTTTGTATACCATGAGTGGTATAGAAAATTTGATATGGAGTGCACCACCTCACTGATTGGTCCACATGATGCCCTCATGATGCGACATAATGAATGATGCTTTGCATTAAACCGAATATCTGAAGGTACAAAGAAAATGAAGACAGTGTGGAGTTACATCGCCAAATACATTTAATGTACGTCATAATCTATTTTTCAAATTAAACATGATGAAAATATCATTTTTTTCTCCAAGACGAAATGTTTTTACTATTTTGTGGTTTGATTGAACATTATGAATATTGTATTACTCTCTCTTCTTCCTCATTTTGTTGAGCCATTTTCTGAACATCTAGGTATCTAAGGTTTAGTCTGTAGGAATTACTGTGCATTCAAGATTGTTAGCTAGCTAGCAAAAGAGATAATATTATCCTATCCAAGCAACATGTTTTATCCATCAAGAAGTAAAATGTCGTTTGCAGATCTTTTATTATAATTTTTTTATAGTTCCTTTAATAAAGTAGCTTCTTTGGTAGTTAAATGACATTAATGTATTAGGTAGGTTTAAATAGAGTTCTTTTTTCAGTTTTGAAAGTTTATATCATATAAAATCCCACCGAAAGTCTTATAATAAGTCATAATATCATAATTTCTATCCAGCATAATTTTTGATATTATTATAATATACAAGATCAAAATTATGATATTATTATATTCATATTATGAGATTGTAGGTTAAAATTATGACATCCTATAGGTAAAACGCCTCTTAAAGATAAAATAGATAATATGTTGATAACTTATAGATAAAACATCTTTCAAGAGTCACTTTTGATATTTTTATGACATCATGAATCAAAATTATGATATTCTACATTAAAATTATGACATCTTACTGATAAAATACCTTCTGAAGGTAGTTTTGACAATATTACGATATCCTAGTTCAAAATTATAATATTATATATCAATATTATAATAACCTATATATTGTTCGTAAGACACATCTCGAAGTTAGTTTTCACAATAATATGACATCCTAGATTAAAATTATGATATTATATTTAATACTATGATAACCTATAGGTAAAATACCTCATGGGAGTCGATTTTGATATTTTTATGATATCTTAGATTAAAATTATGATATTCTATTAGTAAAACGCATTCCAAGGATAGCTTTGATAATATTATGATATTCTAAAATAGAATTATGATATTACATGTTAATATTATGATAACATATAGGTAGGGGTGTGCAAATGGTTCGGCTAACCGAAAACCAAATCAAACAATTAATTATTTTGATATTTGGTTTAGTTTTTCTTCTAAAAATTTTATTTTTGATTTAAAACTGAATCAAAGTTTTTCAATTGGTTTGGTCTTTGATTTTTAATTTGATAACTTCAATTAACCAAAAACTGAAATAGGTAAGTAATGATAAATATTATATTGATAGATTATAAAAAAACTTAAGATAATTTATTGGATTGGGCTTTTTTTTTTTAATGACTTATTGTTGATTTAAATTTAAATAATAATACTAAGACCAAATATAGTTCTGCAGTCCAAATAATGAAATTATGAAAGAACTTAATAAGTCTAAATCAAAATCAAAAGCTTAGCACAGAGAAGCCCAAAACCAAATTACCGAACCAAAATTATTTTGGTTTGGTTTGTTCAATTTTAGGCTATTTCGGTTTGATTTTTGATTCTATAAAATGCAAGTTTAGAAGTTTAATTTTTCAAAACTTCAGTTTGATTTGAATTGAAGAAACCAAATGCACACCTCTACCCATAGGTAGATCATCTTTTCAGAATTTGGTTTTGACATTTTTATGATATTCTGTATCAAAATTATGATATTTTATATTAAAATTATGATATCATATTCGTATAATAAATTTTGAAGCTAGTTTTGCTAATATAATAATATTCTATATAAAATTTATAATATTAAAAATTAGTATTATGACATTCTATAAGTAAAATGCCTATCAAGATTCTATTTTGATATTTTTATGATATCTTGAGTCAAAATTATAATATTCTATATTTAAATTAGGATATGCTGTTGGTAAGACCCCTTCCGAAAGTGGTTTTGATAATATTATAATATCCTGAGTCAAAATTAAAAGATTATAGATTAATATTATGATATCTTATAGATAAAATACCTCATACGAGTCAGTTTTGATAATACTATGATATCCTAAATAAAAATTATGATATTATATATTAAAATTATGATATCATGTTGGTAATAGCTTAATGCCCGACTGAGCCTAAACTATTGATGGCATCTTCGGATTTTTTCATACATATAGCCTAATTCAAGCCTAACCTCGCTCATAAAAAACCTGGACTTAAGTTGGCTTCAGAGCTAGTACTGATTTCAAAAACCATTTTCAAGACCAAGAGGTTCAAAGTTGCAAAACTCATGTGTTTAATTTCAACTCCCAACAGAGAATACCACATTAAGAGATATGGAAAGAGGATATCCCTGAAAAATGAATGGGCATGAACCAAAAGAGCTTGCTTAGTAGTGATAGTAATATTCATATGTGTAGGATTTAATATTTATATGTGATATGTTCACATATTTAAATCTAAGAAGATCCAATGAATCAAAAGTTCTCTGAGAGCTAGAAGATAGAAAATGTTATATTGTTTTCAATCAATAATATATATACACTTCGGTACATTAAGAAGTAGGTTTACTTACAATTTATATCTCAGCGGGCTACAAGCTTAGACTTTACAATTAAAGAAAATTCTAGACTACGAAGAGATTTTTTTTTTTTTTTTTTGCAACACAAATGGGCCAAGCTAAAACTAAGATCTCTAATATGTTATACCACTAGAGTCATCAAATAAGAGCTCGAAGAAGTCAGCGGAAAGTGCTGAAAACTGAAAGCAGTAGCAGCCATCCAGTTGGCCAAGCAATTCCCTTTGACAGATGTGAGTGGTATGACGTAGCAGAAGAATTTGTTTCCTTGCGCCGAATCATGAACCAATGGATTGGAGATCAGTGCTGCTGATTTTGAATGAGAAATTCATAATAACACCGTAGCAGAGTCGCCTCCAAGCCAGAGTTGCTGGGTTGTAAATTGAGAAACGGAATGTTATACTCCAGCCCAAGTTATAACGTGCACGATGGCAACAAATTGAGTATCGATCAATTATGCTATACTCATATCCATCCCATAAATTAAAATTTTATATTCATATCCACTCCATACTCACCTCGGACCAGATCAAATAAAGATACGATTGGATAGATAAGAGAGATTGATCGAGTCAGATCGGATACATATAAATAATATAAAATTATTATAATTTTTTAAAAAAATATATATATTAAGATTATATTAATTAGATTCGGATTGGAACATATCATTATCCGAATCTTTTTGGGATATTTTTGATCGCATCCGTCCCGAGTTTCAATTGGATTGAATAAATCCTATTCCATTCGGATCAAATCGGAATGAATAATTCATGAATCGGCTAAAATTACCATCCTTAAATATAAGAAAAAAGATAAAAGCCAACCTACCGCCCATGACATGCGAGCCAAAGCATCTCTTATAACAAATCCAGCTGCTGCCTAACCTCCCCGCAAAGCTCTATCAAAATTAACTTTTAGGACACCAGAGGGAGGGTCGGTCATTGTACTAGTTTTAAATGTTGCCAAATTGGTTGAGAATAAAACTGCCCCAGTTCCTTAAAGTCCTAGGTTGTAGTTGCAAAGAGGGAACATCCGTACCAACCACATGATAACAAGCCAAACTTACCAATTAGAATGTGCATTCAATTTTTTTTGATTCAAACCGAATCTAAATTTTAAAAAATTAAACTTTTGAATCTATATTTTATAAAACTAAAAATCAAAACAAAATAGCTTAAAATTGAATAAATTAAATTAAAATAATTTTGGTTCGATTCAGTTCGATAATTTTATAATGAGTGAATAAATTAAATTAAAATAATTTTGGTTCGATTCAGTTCGATAATTTTATAATGAGCTTTTGATTTTAGTTTAGACTTAGTAAATTCTTTAATAATTTTATTATTTGGGCTATGAATTGTATTTGGGCTTAGTCTGGGTGGAACATGATCTAGAAGGGACGTAGTAGGTGAGAGTGATTCAAAATTAAACTTAATAAATCATGAAAGATTTTTTTTAAAAAAATTCCACTCCTCTCAGATTTTGTCATAGTCTTACAGATTCTAGTAAATATGAATATCACCTAAAGAAATAATATGAATCTACCTATCTGACCTCAAAAAATGAAAAAATGCACAAAATCTATACAAATATGTTCTCAGAACTTTAACATTTGAAAATGAACTACTCTAAACTCAAAGCAAGAACCTCCTGAGCAGAAAACTGGTTACATTACATCATCAACTATCCTTTGCTGTTCGTGCCCACTGCTGTTTGGGTTGTCATACCGATGGTATGATGGTCAAATATTTTCATAAAAATTGTGAGGATGTGATCATTGCTTGGTCACTAGTTTCATATGTTTTGCCAGTTGAATTTACGATACAACAGCCAAGCTATTACAGACTCACCAATATCAATGGAAGCTATCTAATTTTCAGATGAATGAAAAATTATTTATCTATGTTTAGATGTCAATATAATATTTATCGTAAATTAACAATCAAACCAAACCAACCCACAAATAGAAATAGGATTTTTGATTCTTGAGCAAACATGAAATAACCATAAAAAAACATAGAGCCAAACCTGTTGAAAATTAAACCAAGTACCAGCCAATTAAATAAGTTATATAATTATTGCAGCTTTGACTACAAAATCAAAAAGAAAAATAACAAACCATAAAACAATCACAAAATCTGTCAATTAATAGTCCAAAATGACTACAAAAGTCAAAAGCAATCAAATATGAAACAAACTTCCAGCCTTCTAAATACAAACCAATAATTATGTGAAATATCCTATATATAGTCCATAATTATAATATAGATATAATACTACTGCTAAAATAAAATAAAAAAAATAAAGCTCTACGCCTTCAATGTTAAACTAGTCAAATTATCAACTCTAAGCTAACACTTGATGTGATTAACCATCAATAACTGATACAGAAGGTTCCACTGATAGATCATCAAATTCTATGAATAAAAGAATCAAAATAATTCATCAACTCCAAATGAAATAATTTTAATTTAAAACTATAAAAAAATAAAAATTAAAAATTAAAAATTAAAATATTACCACATTCAAACTTATCAAGATCCTTTAAATCCTCTTCCACAGTAAGTTGGGATGAAGATCGAAGCCAATATTGTGTGCATAAGTGCTTGCACGATTTTAGGAGTCAAAAAGCTCCTAAATGCATTAAGTACTCTACTACTTATACTAAAAGCAGCCTCGAAAGCTACTGTTGAGATGGAGACTGCTAACACATCTCGAGTAATTCGTGAGAGAATAAGAAATCTTAGATTATTGACTTTTCACCAAGCAAAGATATCAAAGTCCGTCCTTTGCAGCTCAATATCTTTGCTTAGATACTTATCTAGCTCATTTTTACTCTCCATATATCGAGGGATATGTTGTTGATATCGTGTCCACATCATATTTGCAGCTTGGCCATCCTCAAAAGTTATGATACCTACTGAAGAGGTAGATGAAGTTTCACTATATTTTTTTTAAAAAATAGATCTAAATAATAGAAGAACAATTTTGTTACTATATTCTTCAAAAAACTCAAATATTGCCTCCTTCACTTTCTTTAATACATCTTGTCCCTTTTCGGCCTCATAAATATTGACAAGTGTTTGCATATACCATCTTGGATCAAGGATGGATGAAATATAAATAAGCTTATTCATCTTGTCAATATTTCCTCAATAATTATCATACTTACTTTTCATTCTTGTAGCCATCAATCTAAGCTCTAAATCCTCACTTTCAATCCATTGATTTAGCAAGCAATTCATTCCAATAATCTCATTAAAAAATGTGTTAGTAGTCACATATTTAGAACCAGAGATCTGTAATATCAAATCATAAAAGTGTTTAAGAAAGACTACAATTCTCTTTGAATTAGCCCAATCACTAGTTGTAAGCACCCCTTCTAATCCATCATTATACTCTAAATCATGCTTGATATAAAAGTCGAGTTCCTCATACCTTATAAATGCTCTTTCGAATTTTTGAGCAGTCTCTAGCATCATGTAAGTAGAATTCCACCAAGTAGGAACATTCATGCATAACAAATATTGTGATTGGATCTTTTCTACTTCGACACACTTCTTGAATTTAGCCAATCTATTATGTAACTATCGTACAAACTTTATGGCAGCTCGAATCCATTTCACTAAGTTTTTAATTTTCTAAAAATCATTAGTCACGACCAAATTAATTATATATATAATACATCTCATATGGATGTACTTACATCCAAGAATATTAGCCCCTAAATTTAATATTTTCTCCTTTAAATAATCAATTGCAACATTATTTGAGCTTGCATTATCGATAGTGACCATAAACACTTTATTAATTTTTCAATCAAGAAGACATATTTCTATTTGTTTACCAATCTTCTTGCCTCTATGGCTTAAAAGTGGATAAAAATTCAAAATTTTCTTATGTAGGTTCCAATTCCCATCAATGAAATGCATAGTGATACGAATGTTCATCCTTTGTATTAAGGTCTAAGAGTCTATTGTGATACACATCTGCTGCTTAGAATTCTTTAGAAAATTTTTCAACTTCAAACCCTCATCCAGGTAGAGCTGGAAACAAACCCGTATAACTGTCCATTGTGATGGAATACAAAATCTAAGATATAACACTACTATCAACTCCTTAAATCCCTCTCCTTCCACAAATTTGAATGGCAGTTCATTAATTATAATCATTTTAGCCAAGATTTTTCTTACAAGCTCCTCATCAAACTTTCAAGTACCAAGAACAACCTCCTCTTCCTTTTCCTTCACTGATTGAAAATTTAACTCAGTTTGTCCATCTTTTGCATGAGATGGATTCTATGAACATGTCTTGAGATGATTTTTTAATAAAGTTGCCCCATTTCTTTTTATATCAGCATGAAAAATTTTTGAACAATATCTACGTATACCTTTCACCTCACCTCTCAAAGTGAAGCTATACTTCTGACCTTGGTTGAATAAGCTTTCTCTTTTTCGTCGAAGTTAGATTTGAAGTTGTATTTGATTCTATTCCCATAGGTGGGCGTGCTTGTAGTGATGGCATTGAGTTCGAGTCAGCAACTATCAGATGTGTAGGTGTTTGATCCATCATCTATAAATTTAAGTAATTTAATAATTAATCTTAATAAAAAAATAAAGATTTGTTAACAAATTAACATAAAAGTTTGAAAGCAAAAAAATCAAAATCTCATTATGCTGGATGCCTGGACCGATGGTGGAACAATCCAGCGAAGGCGAGGCAACGGCGGCAGCGCAAGGGGGGTGTGGGGCGATATTGTGGGTGTCGAGGAGGAGGAGGTCGACGGTGGTGATGGAGAGGTGCTGGAAGGAAAGGGCAGGCCACAGAGGGGGTTGCTAGGTCTGATTATCCATCGTCCAGGGGCTGGAGGTCGGAGGCATCCAAGTTTCGACAGTATTGAGAAGCGTTGGGGCATCTAGAGGAGGAGGCGAAGGCGAGGTGGCGACAACGGAAGATAGGGATGCAATGGGTGAGGCGATGGGCACCGAGGAGGAGGAGGCCGGTAGCGACGATGGGGAGTGCTGGAAGAGGACTAGAGGAGGGTAGGCCGGAGAGGGGATGGCGGGTTGGCAGCATTTGACAGTCTATACTCCACCATTCAGGGGTTGGAGGTCGGGGACTAGGCATTCGACAGGCAGAAGCGGAAGGAAGAAACGAGGGACGATTGCCAAGGCAGTGGGCATTGAGGAGGAGGAGGTTGGCGAGGTGATGGAGACTGGAGAGGTGCTAGAAGCTTGGAAGAAGAGGGAAGGCCGCGGGCGCAGAGGGGGTGGAGGCCTTTGACTCCGACGATCCAACTACCAAAGCTACCTGTCTGTGGGCTATGCTATAGTACCAACCACCTACTAGGCACTAGTGGTCAGAGGGCGAGGCACGAGGGGATTATCAAACCACACGGTCCAATCCAACTGTCCAAGGGCCATGATCCAGGATAAATCACGAAGCATATGCACGGACCATAGCATGCAATCGAGAATTGCTCAAATATAGAGAGCAACGTGGCATGTTTTCTACCATGATATTTGGTATGATCTAATTATTAATTGATTCTGAACCATCTGATTCAAATAATATTTAAATTAAATTTAAATATTTAATCAAAAAGAATTAAGTAATTTAGATTTTTGGTTAACCGAAGTTATCAAATTAAATACTAAAAACTGAATCGATTAAAAAATTTTAATTTAATTTAAAATCAAAACCAAATTTTTTTTGAAAAAATTAAATTAAATATTAAAATAATTAATAAGTTAATTTAATTTTTAATTAACTAAATCATTTGCATATCCCTACTTATCAATTGTATAGGCAAACATGAATATTGCACACCATCCACAAACGCCAAGCAGCACCCGTGACAAGACACCTCAGCCTCCTCTCCACCTGGGAATTTGCTATAAATGTAAGCAAACCTGGCAAAGAGATGGGGCTCGGTCCTTGCACCACAAACCATGGCTGCTGCCAACACCGTTGTGCATAAGCACGGTGGATAAAAACATGCTCACAATCTTCAATTTGCGTCAGGTACCAGTCACAGTTAATATCAATAACTCCCTAAAACAAAGCATTTGTTTATAAGATAATTTTTCCCAACACAATTTCCAGCAAAAAACCTTTATTCGCTGAGGAAAGAGATATTTAGAGCGATCCCTGGAGAAGATTGTGCATCACTAAGTTCAGAAATATGTTCCTATGGGGCCCAAGGCTTCAAAGTTGAAGTCCAATTAGGCTGATGAGCTCATAAACCAACTGACAGTGTTATGGTGAATATGTGGGTCATCATAAAAGCATGTCCTGGCTCCAGTTTCTATCATCAATAATGAAATCAGCAACGAGATTGTTCATGAGATCCACTTCCATGTTGATGTATGTAGGCCATAGATACAAAGGGACAATAGAGCATAACTCTCTGATATTAGCACCCTTGTCAATGTGCCACATGAATCCAAATTGGATGTGACAGCTAGCAGCTAGTATTTTTTCTATATGGTAGAAAGATGCTGTGGTAACTGATAATTAAACCAACGGCCATAGTAATTACACCTTGCACCAAGGAACTTTGCCTCCATAGAACGTAGATTTAGCACCAATTGTTGTGCCAGCTTGCACCTACGTGCTTATCGCCAAGCACATGATGGTTGGATCCCTAAGCCACCCTTTTATTTAGGAACAAACTGCCTTTCAAGAAATAAGAAGTCGGATGACCCCACAAGGAAGCCTTAAAAAGCCTCTTTAAGTCCTGCAAAGCACGGCCATTGGATCGTGGACAGCCGTCATAGAATAGAATGGAACTGAAGTCGGGACCGGTAAACAATGTTGCTTTGCCTTGATATGCGGCCATCTCGTCCAAGAAAAAATTATTGGATGGACTTGTTCTATCGTATGCAAGTTTTGATTGGCTTCTTTTATCTTACAACTAATCATGATTCAATAGCAATTAATGAAGAATTAATTGAGCAGAGTAAACTCATGGGGCGAAAGATTAGTTCCTGCTAAAGGAATTTCAAGATATTACCATACTCCTACCATGATAGGTATTTAGAAAATGTGGCACGCTTGATTCTTGATCTATGATGGCACGAGACAGAGGATTCCACGGTCATTTGTGTATGGCATCTTGGATGGTAGCTGAAGTCATCCAAAGATAATCATCCGCATAAAATAAATGAGAAGTCACGGGACCCGAAACTCTTGGCCTATAAGCTTGAAGTATGTGTGATTGAATTGCAAGCTACAACGGTCTTGACAAAATATAAGAACATAATATAAAGAAATATGGTATGAGTGACCAGCGTTGCCTAAGCCCATTGAAGGTTTAAGGAATCCATTGATTAAGATGGCAAATCTTCGGTGAAGGACGCATGCTAAACGCCATGACATAAAATACTTATGAAATCCATAATGGCTTAATACTCGTGAAAGAAAAATGCCAATTAATCATATAATAAATTTTTTTATATTCTGTTAGATAATTTAAACTTTTATACCTGGATCGTGCTCCAATATTCATGCAAAATCAAAATAAAACATACCTTACGCCATCATCTCACCAACGTGATGATCACGTAGCTCGCAGAGCGTCGAATCTATTTTTCGCAGATAGCTGATCTTCTCTCTTCTTATCCTCCATCTTTATGCGGACGATTGATGGAAATCATCACGCCCTTCTGAGAGTTGGAGAAAAGAGATCATGCCACCTCTATTTATACCTGTACTTATCTTATCCCATCAGAAGACTTAATCCTGATTAGAGTAAGAATTTTAGTCTAAGTCTTATCAGGAATAGAACTCTTTAATTAATTGAACTCACCATAATTGATTCAGGACTTGATTCAATGAGTTAAACCTGACTAAGTAATAATTAGGCCATATTATGGAGTTAAATCCAACATTCTCCTACTTGGCCTATATTATCATTTAAAATTAACTCTTTAATTTTGCCAAAATATTTCAAAAAATATAAAAAAAAATATTTTTTAATTTTTTAAAATAGCAATCCTGAATCAGAATTTTAAAATTGATCCGATGAGTGCGCACTTATTTTATAAAAAATTATCTAATTATCTATTCCTTGAAGATTTTTTATACTTTAATTAAGTAAAAATCATTGATGCAAATCATGGTGGTTATATATCTCAATTAATATACTCTCTTTCATGTATCATGACATCAATAATTCTCACTTAACCTAGTCTTATATGCTAGAATACATAGGCTATCAAAACCATAATGCCTATAATAATGATCCCACTGTTATGTCATATAAATGATACTTCTATTTACTTTAATTTTGACAAAAGTCAACCATAATGTATCCAAACAATAATTAAATAGAAGTAATAATAATCATCAAATCATTAAGAGATCTCAAAAAAAGTATCTATTATAAATTATATATTTCAATAATAAATGCTCATAACTTTTACATGCTCTTTAAAAATTTTGGACATTAAACCTTTCGTCAAAGGATCAGCTATCATATAAATAATATTAATAAAATCAATAGACACCTGATAACTACTAATCCTCTCATTTACAGCAAGATACTTAACATCAATGTGCTTGTTTGCATTGGTCATCTTACTATTGTTAGAAAAAAATTGCAACAAAATTATCACAATAAATTCTCAGCGGTTTGGAAATAGAACTACATAACTCCAAGTCTTGAGATAAATTTTCTCAACCATAGAGCATGTGAGAAAGCCTCATAGCAGTTTATATATTCAGCTTTCATAGTAGAGCAGGCAATAATGTACTATTTTGCACTCCTCCATGAGATTGCTCTACCAGCTAATAGGAAGATGTAATCTGATATGAACTTTCTACTATTGAGACAACCAATATAATCTGCATCTGAATAATCGATTACCTTCAATTGATCAGTCATCCTATAAATAAGCATATAGTCTTTGATTCTTTGAAGATATTGCATCACCTTCTTGACAGCTCTCCAATGGTCCATATCTGAATCACTCTGATATCTACCAAGTATTTTCAAAGCAAAATTGATATCAGGATGAGTACATACTTGAGCATACATCAAACTACCCACTGCAGACGCATAGGATATATCCTTCATTTAATTTTTCTCAATCTTGTTCCTGAGACACTTGAAATTTATTGAATTTATCATTTTTAACGATTAGCACTTGATGAGCAGCTTGACATTCTAAATCTTTCTAGGATCCTAGTAATATAATTTCTTTGAGATAAACCAAATAACCTCTTATTTCTATCATAATGGATTTCTATATCAAGAACATAAGAAGCATCTTTCATATCTTTCACGTCAAAATATTCGAAAAAAAAAATTTTAGTTTCATGCAAGAGGTCCAAATTATTGCTGACTAGTAAAATATCATCCATATATAATATTAAAAATATAAACTTACTTTCATTCACCTTCAAATATATACATTGATCAGTAATATTTTCTTTAAATTCTAAGAAAATAATGATATGATTAAACTTCAAGTATCATTAATTGAAAGCTTATTTAAGGCCATATATAGATTTTTTTAATTTACATATCAGTCTTTTATTTTCTTGCACTAAAAACCCTTTAGGCTGTTCTATATACATCTCTTCCTTTAAATCTTCATTCAAGAACACGGTCATGATATCCATTTGATGTAGCTCTAAATCAAAATAAGCTACTAGTGCCATAATGATTCTGAATGAATATTTTTCAAAAATAAAAAAAAAATATTTTATGATAATCAATATCTTTCTTTTGAGTGAATTTCTTTACTATAAATCTAGCTTTATATCTTTCAATATTATCTTTAGAAGCTCGTTTGATCATAAAAATTCATTTACAACCTACAGGCTTAAATCCTTCAGATAATTCAACAAGTTTTCAGACTTGATTCTTATTCATGGATTACATCTCATCTTTCATGGCATCTAATCAAAGTTTAGAATCATCACTTTTTATGGCATCCTTAAATAAAACTGGATCATTCTTTATTCTAATATCATAATCATATTTTTGTAAGTATATAATATAATCATCTGAAATAGTCGATCTTCTAATTCTAGTAGATCTCCATAATATTTTAGGTTCAGTATTATTATTATGATTATTTTCAATTGGATCAGATTAATTGACAATCTACTCAGAAAGTGGTATATCAATTACCTGTTGATGTTCTATAATTTTAGGTTGAGCAAGCTCAAATGGAATATCTCTAAGTGCTACTATATTAGAAAGAGATTCTCTTATTTTCTATAATATCATATTGTATCACTTTCACTATTTTTACCATCCTTAATGAACTTAGCAGTTCTAGTTTCAATAATTCTAGTGGTGTGTGATGGACAATAAAATCTAAAACTCTTTGATCTTTTTAGATACCATATAAAATAACAACTAATAGTTCTGGGATCCAATTTTTTTTCTTGTAGGTTATATAATCAAGCTTCTACTAGACAATCCTAAATATGTAAATGTCCTAAACTTGATTTTCTATCCATTCATAACTTAAAAGAAGTTTTAGGAATGACCTTTCTAGATATCCGATTTAGGATATATATAGCAATTTTTAAGGCTTCTCCCCATAAATTTAAGAATAATGATGATTTACTAACCATACTCCTTACCATATCCATCAAATGATTATGCCTTTCAGCCACATCATTTTATTAAAATTTTTTTGGCTACTATGCTATAATGCCATGCTGATCAAGAAATTTGATAAAAGGTCCAGGATTATGGCCAGATTCATCATATCTACCATAGTATTCATCATTCCTATCAGATCTCATAACCTTAATTTTTCTGTCCAACTGATTTTCTATTTCAGCTTTGTATATCTTAAAGGCTTCCAAAGTTTTAGACTTTTCATGTAATAGAAAAACATAACTATAATGTGAGAAATCATCAATAAAGATAATAAAATATTTTTGCCCTCTAAAATAAGATATAAAATAGACATAAATATCGATATGTATCAATCCTAAAAGTCCTTAACTTCTAGTGGCATTCTTTTTATGATTTTTAATTTATTTTTTTTAATACAATCAATTTACATACCAAAATCACTAAAATCTAGATTTGATAAAATATCTTTCGTAATAAATCTAGTCATTCTTTCTTTTGGTACGTGGCCTAATCGCCTATGCCAGAGCATTGAAGAACTCTTATTTACAATATTACATTTTATTTCGATATTGATATTTAAAACAAGCAAAGATTATTCAAAAAAAAATCTAAATTAAATTTATATAATCTATTACACAATATTCCAGTACTAATAAAAATAAATTTTTTATTAATTTAAAACTTAAATTTATACAAGTAAATAAAAAATCTTTTAAAATAAGTTTTGATAAAAAAATTAAATTTCTAAATACTGAAGGAACATAAAAGATATCATGTAGATCTAATTGGAATCTGGTATCTGTAATAAGTCTGTAGGTTCCGACTGTAATGATCTTGGACTTCATCCAATTTTTCATAAAGATCAATCGCTTCTATCATTTGGTTTTCAGCTTGAAAAAAATTTCTACATTGAATTAAAAATATGAATTATAGCATCTGAATTAATCCACCAAGTATTAGAAAGAATATTAATAAAATTAATTTTGAAATAAATAAATGATAAGAGAATATCCTTCTTTTCAAATTATTTTCTTCTTTTATCATAATCCTTCTTGATATGTCCCTCTTTCTTGCAAAAAAAAATATTTTAATTTATGAAAAATTTTTGTTGATGGATTGCTGGATCCTTTATTTTCTTTCTTCGTCTTTTTTTCTTAGGACGATCTTGTGAAACTACATGAATAACTGGAATCCCTTTCTATTTCAATCTCTCTTCCTCTTGTATACACCGAGAGATGAGTTCATTTATTA
The DNA here is from genome assembly GCA_006176705.1 of Cocos nucifera. Classification (NCBI taxonomy): domain Eukaryota; kingdom Viridiplantae; phylum Streptophyta; class Magnoliopsida; order Arecales; family Arecaceae; genus Cocos; species Cocos nucifera. The sequence continues at coordinate 1,780,607 of QRFJ01000061.1, forward strand.
TCCATGATTTCTTATGTATGTTGTAATAAATCTTAAATTGAGTAAACTGGGATGGATGAAAATTGAGAACAAACTGGATAAGAAAATTTTTAGATACTGTCATGTCCAAATCATTTAAATTTTCAGCTATATCATGCATTTCCATAATATGCTTTCACACTCCAAAAAATCCATCATATTTCATAGAAGTTAATTTATTCATTAAGGTACCAGCTATGGCTTTACTTTATCTGATAAACTATTATTCTACAAAGAAAAGATACTCAGAGATCAATTCGTTATCCGAAACAGATCTCCTAATATCTCTCACTATGGAACTTTTAATAATCATGAGAGACAACCTATTAGAATGCTTTCACTTTTCAGATAATTTTTTATGATCAGAAGAACTAATGGGGATAAGTGGATCTGACTGAGGCTTACGAAGGATCAAATCTAAATCTAGACATTCTAAGATAATGAGAAGCTGCTCATGCCAATCAAAATAATTTGATTCATTTAGTATGAAAATATCAAATAGATGCGACGAGAATGAAGCAGGGGTCATGGCTGTAAATAACAAAATATACTTATAATTACCAACATAATATAGATTTCATAATATAATTCTTCTAATAACACTTATTATACAACTATAAAATATCTTTGGATAAGAATCATAGTATATGTTGGTGCAGAAACTGATCGTCGTCGGATCCAGCTGGAGCGAAGGTGGACGAGGTCACCATCGGAGATCTGCAAAATAAAGTTTCATCCAAAATCGGTGGGAGGTGGCTCCGATAGGACCCTTCGACGATCAAGTCAGCTCTGGCCAACAGAAATGGAGTACTCAGAAATGAGTTCGGCAGAGTTTAGAGGAGGAGAGGAGAGCTTAAAGCTTAGAGTTAGCATATCTGGAGGGTCCTTTTTATATGCAAAGCTTGATGGTGACAGCTGCAGCTACCTGGTGGTGGGCCGCTTGAGGCCACATCGGGTTTGATGCGGAGAGCATGGTATCGTCAGATCGATAGTGACAGCCATATCGTCTGACAATGGTCGGTTGCTCGAGGTCTGATGGAGTCAGTCACGGAGGGGAGCACCATCTGTAGCATTGCCTATGGCAGACTGATGGTGACCGTTCGACCAGATTTAATAGTGGTAGCTCTGAGAAAGTGGATGTCGATTGGTGAACCTCGGCATATATCGATTTCAAAGGAGTTTGGACTCTTGAAGGAGAAGCTCGAAAGGAGTTCGGCTCTTGTAGGCATCTGGCAGGAGGAGTGCGGCTAAGGCTCGATCGTTGGGGAGTTCGAAAGGAGCTCGACCACTGAGGAGTCCAGACGGTCGAAGGGGATGTCTGGGAGGAGTTCGACTCCTGAAGAAGTCCGACCGAAGGAGAAGCTTGGAGGAAGTTCAGCTCTCGCAAGCGTCTGACTGGAAGAGCGTGGAGGAAGTTCGATTCTCGTGGGAGTTTGATTGAAGCTCGATCGTTGAGGAGTTCGACCGACTGAAGGAGTACGAACTGAGATCCATCCGCTGAAGCACTTCCGTGGCTATCAGCCGTATTAGGCTGCGCATCGAACTAGACTTCGACAGGAGCGGGGTTTATCCCCAATAATAGTTTCTCCACTCTCGAGTTCAAAACTCAAAGGAAGGGAGTGCAAAAAAGGCGACTGCCGAAGTCTCTTCTGGGCTCCATGCTGGTTCAAATCGAAGCTCGAGGTGGAGATCTCATCTCCAGCCAAAGTTGAAACCCGAGGGAGATCTCATCTCCAGTCGAGGTTGAAGTGGATCTCATCTCCTACGGTCGAGATCGGAGGTTGAGCTCCTCGGGGGCGATATTATCTCCAGCAGTCGAGGTTGCCTTGGAAGAATCTTATCTCCTACAGCCGAGGTTAATATGGACGCTCGGAAGAGATCTGATCTCAGGACGAGGTTATCTCTGATCTTATCTCTATTCGAGGTTGTCTCGTTCGCTCGGAAGAGATCTTATCTCTGGTCGAGGTTGGCTCGGTCTCTTGGAAGAGATCTTATCTCTAGTCGAGGTTGGCTCGGGTGCTCAAGAGAGATCTTATCTCTAGCTGAGGTTGACTCGGTCGCTCGAGAGAGATCTCATCTCCGACCGAGGTTGTCTCCGATCTTATCTCTGATCGAGGCTGACTCGGTCGCTCGGAAGAGATCTTATCTCTAACCAAGGTTGGCTCGATCGCTCGGGAGAGATCTCATCTCCGGTCGAGGTTGATGAAAATCCTATCTTTTGTAGACTTTGGAGCTCGGACTTGAACTTTGCTCACGTTAGGATGAGGTTCTCCTCCTGTTCCTAATGGGCTATGGAGGCACATACGGACCGTAATTAGGACCTCTCCCTCCATCTCGTCTAAGGTGAATGAGGCCTTCGATTTTGCTTGCATTAGGATGAGGTTCTCCTTCTGTTCCTAACGGACTGTGGGGCACCTAAGGACCGCTGTTAGGGGCTCTCCCCTCCATCTCGTCTAAGGTGAATGAGGCCTTCGACTTTGCTCACGTTAGGATGAGATTCTCCTTCTGTTTCTAACGTGCTGTGGGGGCACATACGGGCCACTGTCAGGGCCTCTTCCCCCATCTCATCTAAGGTGAATGAGGCCTTCAACTTTGCTCGTGTTAGGATGAGGTTTTTCTTCTGTTCCTAACGGACTGTGGGGGCATATAAGGGCCGCTGTCAGGGCCTCTCTCCCCATCTTGTCTAAAGTGAACGAGGCCTTCGACTTTGCTCGCATTAGGAAGAGATTCTCCTCCTATTCCTAATGAACTGTGGGGACACATATGGACCACTGTCAAGGCCTCTCCCCCCATCTCATCTAAGATGAACGAGGCCTTCGACTTTGCTCGTATTAGGATGAGGTTCTCCTCCTATTCCTAATGGGCTGTAGGGGCATATAAAGGCTGCTGTCAGAGTCTCTCCCTCCATCTCATCCTAAATGAACGAGGTCTTCGACTTTGCTCGCGTTAGGATGAGGTTCTCCTCCTATTCCTACCGAAAAACTTTCGCTCATTTTTTTTCTTTCATTACATAGTTTTTGCACCTAGAAACAATATTATTGAAAGGAAAGAATTTTACTGAGAAAAAGTTACCGGCAGCACATTCCCGTTTCAGGGTCATGGGAGTGTTGTTCCTCCGGGTTCCCTCGGACAGTAAGTCCTGGGTCGGACGACCTCCTCTATCTCATGCTGGTTTTCCCAATTTGGAGCAAGCTTTTCTTGGCTTTGTCGCTGAGAGATGACAGCCTGTCGAAGTACCAAGCCTCGGAGACAGCGTCTATGATGTTGTGAGGTGGTCGACCTCCTTGCCATTCCTTCCTCAATAGTGGTTCTAGCTTCTGAGGGGAGGACTTATTTATGCCCTTCCACCGGGGCTTCCTTGGTGGCGAGCTCGAGGAGTTTGGGTCTTGCTTGCGTTGGGGAGGTCGTAAGCGCGGCCGAACTTCATTTCGTCCTCTTGTGAAATCTGCAGAAGAACTTCATGCCCCTTTGTCGGGGCTTCCTTAATGATGAGCTTGAGGACGAGTTCGGCGGCCTCGCTCACGCCAAACTTCATTCTGCCCTCCTATGAAACCTTCATTAGGGCTTCCATGGTGACGAGTTCGAGGGGCAGTTCGGCCTCGCTTGTGCTGGGGATGTTGTGAATGCGGTCGAACTTCATTCTGCCTCCTGTGAAATCTTCTGCGGGAGAACTTCATGCCCCTTTATCGAGGCTTCCTTGATGACGAGCTCAAGGGTGAGTTCGGTGGCCTCACTCATGCCGAGCTTCATTCCGCCCTCATGTGAAACCTTTGTTGGGCCTTCCTTAGTGACGAGTTCGAGGGTGAATTCGACCTCACTTGCACAGGGATGTTGTAAATGCGGCCGAACTTCATTCCGCCTCCTTTGAAACCTTCTGTAGGAGAACTTCATACCCCTTTGTCGGAGCTTTTCTTGATGACGATCTCGAAGTTTGGGCCCGAGGGCGAGTTCGGTGCCTCACTCACATCGAACTTCATTCCGCCCTCCTATGAAACCTTCTATAGGAGAACTTCATGCCCCTTTGTCGAAGCTTCCCTGATGACGAGCTCGAGGGCGAGTTCGACGGCCTCACTCACGTCGAACTTCATTCCGCCCTCCTATGAAATCTTTGTCGGGGCTTCCTTGGTGATGAGCTCGAGGAGGAGTTCGGTCTCACTTGCGCTGGGGAGGTCGTTAGCGTGGCCGAACTTCATTCCGCCTCCTGTGAAGTCTTCCAAGAGAGAACTTCTGCTCTCTGTTTCTCTTTCATAAGGGCGATTGGTATGCTAGGCCAAATGCTCTTCCTTAAGGCCGGTTCCTGATATCCTCATGGCGGATTTGCTGACCAAGTCTCCGTCGGAAGCTGTCGCACGACCTGCATCATCTCGACGAAGCCACAAACCTGCTGGACCAGCAGGTTAAACTGCTCCACATCTACGGTGGCTTCAAGTGGAATCTGGGCTATCGGAACTGAAATGGAAGCAGATGGACCTGGCACGGAGGCCGCCGATCGTCGAGTCGAAGCTTTTCTGGAGGCATTTTCTCTTCGAAAAAGAACTTTAGAGAGGAAGAAGAGAGATCTCCGGAGAGGGAAGAGAGAAATCATCATCGAGCACTCCTTTAAAAATAAGGGAACCTCGAAGGTTTGGGCCCTCCTTCTAGTGCCAATCTATTGGTACAGAATCTGGTCATCACCGGACCCAGCTGGAGTGGAGGTGGACGAGATCGCCGCCGGAGACCTGCAAGATAAAGTCCCATCTAAAGCCGATGGAGGGTGGCTCCGGTAGGACCCTCCGATGATCAAGTCAGCTCTGGCCAACAGAAATGGAGTGCTCGAAAATGAGTTTCGCAGAGCTTAGAGAAGGAGAGGAGAGCTTAGAGCCTAGAGTTAGCGTATCTTGAGGATCCATTTTATAGACAGAGCTTGATGGTGACAGCTGCAGTTGCCTGGTGATGGGCCGCTCGAGGTTGCATCGGGTTTGATGCGGAGAGGATGGCATCGTCAGGTCGATAGTGACAGCCATACCGTTCGATAGTGGTGGACTGCTCGAGGTCTGGCGGAGTCAGTCATGAAGGAAGGTACCGCCTGTAGTGTTGTCTGTGGCAGACTGATGGTAACCATTCGGCCAGATTTAATGACAGTAGCTCTGAGAAAGCGGACGTCGGTTGGTGGACCTCGGCATATATCGATTCCAAAGAAGTTCGGACTTCTAAAGGGAAAGCTCAGAAAGAGTTCGACTTCCATTGGTGTCTGGCAGGAGGAGTACGGCTAAGGCTCAATCGCTAGAAAGTTCGGAAGGAGCTTGGTTGCTGAGGAGTTCGGACGGCCGAAGGGGATGTTTGGGAGGAGTCCGGCTTCTGAAGAAGTTCAGCCGAAGGGAAAGCTTGGAGGGAGTTCAGCTCCTGTAGGCGTCTGACTGGAAGAGCGCAGAGGAAGTTCGGCTCTTGCGGAAGTCCGACTGAAGCTCGATCGTTGAGAAGTTCGGCCGGCTGAAGGAGTACGGACTGAGATCAATCCGCTGAAGCACTTCCATGGCTACCGACCGCATTAGGCTGCGCATCGAACTGGACTTCGACAGGAGCATGGTTTATCCCCAACAGTATATAATAAGTATCGCAACTAATTTAATCATAAATTTTAAACATAATAAATAATGTCAAAATATGTATCACATAAATCATAACTAACAATAATATGAAATATATAAATAAGAACAATAATTATGGCATGTACACATAATTCATGTTTAAACTATGATCTATCATATTAGTTGCACTTTCAGTGGTTTAACTAACTATGATTACAAAAATCTAAGATTATTCTCATCTTTGATTGTAGAACTCCATGTCTTTATGTAATTCAAGTTAGTTAATCTTTTACTATTAATTTTTTATTAAATTACAGTCGTCTTTGGGTTTACTATAATAGATATACTTTTATGTAATTTCAAAACTATAATAAAAAAACTATTAGCTCTCGGTGATTCGACTACCCAAAATCAATAGAGTGCTCCGAGCCCTTTGGAGCTATGCGAAAACACACTTGAATAGTGTAATAGCGAGCAAAATTATTAATTAAATAATTTAATTATTTAATTATTTTATTTTATTTGAAAAATTTAATCATAATATTTTTTAAATCATCATGAGTCCAATGGTTCAAAAGTCACTCAAATCGGATAAAAACTGATCAAGTTATGGTAATTTTATCAAAAATCTTATAATTAAAAAACTTAACCATAAATTATAGAAATATGTAGCTTTTTCTGTAAAACAACAATTTTAAAATATTGTTTAGAAAATGAACAAGGATTTTAATGTAATTTACTAACTTTTAGAAACTAAAATGCAAAATTATCTTAAAGGACTAAATTGCAAAACTGCCCTAAGGTTCTTTTAAGAATTTAAGTTTTGTCGAGCACTTAAATGCAAAAATCTCTTTTATTAAATGGGTTTGGTTCTTATCGAGTTTGGAACAGGATCTATTAGGATCCGAAACCCAATACCCAAAACTCTTTTCTTCCCCGATCAAAACTCCAAATCCCCCATGGCCGCCGCCCCTTAGCGCCGAACGGGCAGCCGAACGGCTGCCCCTTACTATCTCAGCCATTGGAGAGGCCAAAAGGAAGGGCGGCGGACCAGGCACTGCCCCCACCATCGTGGCGAGAGCCGCTGTCCAAGCGGCCGGACCCAAAAGAACATGCGACGGTGCTGCTACCATTGCCACCACTAGGAAGCAGGGGCTTCCCTTCCGTCCGTGACCCACCACCGCAGACCGCCGCCATCCCCACCTGATCCATCTGCCGCTGCCTCCATATGTCATGGCAAAAGCCGTGGCACTCGCGGTCGTAGCTCTGGCCTGCCGCCGGCATGGTAGCAGTCATGGCTACTGCCCCATTCACCAAACGGCACGGTCGGCCCCAATATATATTTTTTATTTTTTTTAGAAATTAATAAATCTTAATTTAATCTCTAAAACTTTAATTAATTTTGAAAATTAAGAAATCATGATTTTAATTTTTTAAAAATAAATAAAAAAATATTGAAAAACTTTTTATATGAATACGAAGCATGGATCCTGGGCTCTGATACCACATGTTAGATAATTTAAATTTTTATACCTAGATCGTGCTTCAATATTCATGCAAAATCAAAATAAAACATATCTTGCACCATCGTCTCACCAACGCGATGACCACGTAGCTCGCAGAGCATCAGATCCGTCTTCCGTAGGCAGCTGATCTTCCATCTTTATATGGATGATTGATGAAAATCATCACACCCTCCTAAGAGTTGGAAAAAAGAGACCAGACTATCTTTATTTATACATATACTTATCTTATCCCATCAGAAGATTTAATCTTGATTAAAGTAAGAATTTCAGTCCAAGTCTTATTAGGAATAGAACTCTTTAATTAATTGGACTCACCATAATTAATTCAGAACTTGATCCAATAAATTAAATTTGATTAAATAATAATTAGATCATATTATAGAGTTAAATCCAATATATCCAACTTAATAACCATTAAGCTTCTAATCTTAGGTGCTCACTCTATTGAATGCATAATCTCTTGGGCTAGTATCATGTTTTCTATCATGTTCCAACCTGGCACAAAAGTTCCCTAGTTGGATGCCACCAAAGTTGGTATGATCAGTTTTAATTGATTAACAAAAATTTTTATTAATTTTTTTATAAATGGTATTACATAAGTTTACTGGTCTGCAATCCCGGACCTGAGTTAAGCATTGTTTTTTTGAGGATTAGCATAATATAGGTGTCTTTCCAGGAATAAGGTATGGAAGCATGAAAACTCTGACTGCCATGCAAACATCTGATTTGATAATTGGCCAGAAATTTTAAAAAAAAAATAAAGGAAGGAAACCATCCGGCCCTAGAGAGAAACTTTCTCTAGGTACATAGATATGGCCTCTTCTATTTCATCTTCCATAATCACCCTAATTAATTGTTCACTTTATTGCTATCCCAACCATCTTGTAGAGTATGAAACATATAGATATGGTTATAATGCCTCCTTAAAATGATAAATTAATAAAAATATTTAGGAGCCATTTGATTGGGGATAATTTGATATGAAAAAATAATTTTCATGTTAGATTACCATGTTTGGTATGAAAAATGGAAGAAAGAGATTGTAAAAAAATTAGTAAGTCCCATGCTTATTTTGTAGAAAGAGATGGTAAAATAAATACCATGAAAGTTGGTATTTGGCAAATTTTCTAATGACGATAATTCATGTTTGACAAAAATACTCCCAATAAAGCTGCATATGTAATCATTGACTATATTTTAATATCCTTCAAATTTTATTTAATAAAAATTTTCTATAGAAAATTAAGATGAAGATAGCATTATTGAAAGGATTATGTGATTATAGCCATCATATAAAAACTAATTAAAAATAATAATACTATTTTAATATTAAAAAAATTATTTTATATTGAAGAATATATTTGCAAATTTTATCATATTTTTATATATGATTACCTTCAATCAGACGTAATAATTTTTTTTTGGTGTCATTTTTCGGGATAATTTTTTCACCAATCAAATATAGTAAAAATTTTTTTCCTCCATAATCATTTTTTTCTCAGTTAGATCATCCCGTATACATCCAACCAAATGGATCCTTAATATTTGCATCCTCAGCCTTGCACCGTAGCATTCTGAACTTTGCCTCACAATAATTCTTGTATACGTAAGTTCCCGTGATAAGCCTGAAGGGTGGTAAGTAACTGCAAGCGTTCCCGATCCGATAATCCTTGGGATCAAACCTTGTTTCTTATAAAACTAGAAGTTGCTTATTCAAGATATCACCTTTGTGGTCCATGCGCAAAGTGCAGCTCTAGTTTTTTGCAATTTGAGAGATAAATAGAACTCATAGGAATGATTACCCAAGCAAATCCCAAACCTGGTTGTGGTTTTAGTCAACTCATCAAGAGACAATGGAGTCCCACCTCAACTGCAATATGCAGGATCTTCTTCTTATCCCATAGCTCTATAGGTAGGCATGGCATATGGTGTCCCCGGTCAATTTGAATTTTGGCCATCGAGGTTCTACCGCAAGCAGCTGGCCCGCCAAGGTCCCCGGTCCCTTAGCCATTACTCAAGCTCTAACCTCCTTTGAAGTTGAAGGAAGAGCGAACAACAAAATACCCTCAAAGAGTGGCATAACTTGGAGATCGGTTTTCAAACCCTCTCTTACTCTCTCTCAACTCCCTTTGAGTAAAATTTAGAGGTAACCCTCTACCAAGAAATTTATCAACAAGAGAGAATCCTCATTCGATACATGCAGCACCGCTTTTATCCTTTGAAAACACCGCTACTTCTGCTGAAGTGCCGCTATCTCATCATCTATAACTCTAATCATGTCCCATCGAATTTGACAAATTTTCTGGACAACTTGCAACCAGGATTTCCAAGGCTCCCTTCCTCGCGAACCATTTTGCTCTTGAGAATTATGAGGTGGCGAAGAACTAGCCTATGTGGAACTCAAATTTTTTGTTGTCATAGGTGGAACCATCGAATCCTCGTTTTTATTGTAGGGAGTGAAGTCCATATCGGATCCTAAAGCCTCCAAAGTGCCCCTTGGGAGGGCCATAATGAAGCCTTGTATTTTTTTCCTTTTTTCTATAACAGCTAAAAAAGATATTTATCTTACATTAACCGACTTGCTAATAACAATGCATACATGATAGCCTTTTATCTTTTTGCCATTCATAGTACGTACGTACATACATACATGCATGCATGCATGCATACATATTGTTAATCTCCTAAGTGATTTTGATGATGACCAAACATTAGAACACGTGATTATTAATATTTTTCTTTTAAATGTTTCAAAGATTGAAAGAAAGAGAGCTCTTTGAATAAGATAAGTAAGAAACCAAGTGCATTTCAAGTTGGGCCCATGAGATAATTTTTTGGAGTTAAATTTTATTGAAAAAGACCTTAGAAAGGATTCGAGTCGACTCCAGAAGATTTAGAGTTGACTCCGAGACTTTTGGCCCGTTGGCTCGCAACTTGGCATGGGATCAAGATGACTTGAAATCTTATTTCTATGCACTGAGACTGAGTCGACTCCAAGATTTTTCGAGTTGACTCGAAGATGCAGGCTAGTCGACTCCAATAAATTCGAGGCAACTCCATATCAGTGATGCAAAAATTTTAGAAAACTGCATTACAGGCACCTGAGAGTGAGATGACTCATGGGGTGGCTTGAGAAGTAGTCAAGTCGACTCGAAACATGCTGACAGTCTTTAACGGCTAGTTCTGCAACAGGTCAATTTTCTTCCTAACGGCTAGTTTTCATCTCTAACAGTTAGAATCGATTATTTTTGGACTTCGACTATTTCAAACTTAGTGTTAATTCCGGATATAAAAGAGAACTAAAAGGAACATTTAAAGGACACTGTTTATTGAAAGAAAATAAGAAAAAACTCGATATTTATTGAAAACAAGAGAGCACACCTACTTTTAATCAACAACCTCTTGATCTTTGTTAGTACTGAAGAGTTCTCCAAGGGCATTAACTGCAAGCATTGAAGGAGACAACCATCAAGCTTCCATGACAACAAATTTGCTCAACAAAAAAGCTTCATTTGTTGTAAAATTTTTGTTCATAGTCGATCGCTGTAATTAGTTTCAGCTAGGGCTGAAACTAAGGAAAATGGTTGATCCATCTCTGAAATTGGATTGCGTAACCTTGATTAAGGCGTGTAAAGATTATGGTTGGTAAACCTAGGGTAAAACCAACTAGATTTGTGGATGGTATATCCGATAAAACTATCCAGCTATAATCTTAAGAGATTATAGTAAAATTTTCAAGAGACTTACTTGGAGAGTGAACGTAAGTATTAGGTGTGCACCGAATCACTATAAAAGATGGTGTCTTGTGTGTGATTGCTTTTCTTTAGTTTGCATGTCTCATTTAGTTCTCATTACACCATCACACAATAATTAAACTATTCAATTATGCATATATCTATTTTAAATTTTAAAAATTCAATTCACTCCTCCCTCTTTGATTGTCTAGCTGGGCAACAGTTGGTATCAGAGCTTCTGGTTCTCTGTTAATTATTGATCTAATGATTTAGAGATAAAGATCATGACAACTCAACTTAGAGGATCACTGACTGAAGGGCAGTCCATAAATAGGTCATCGCTTTTCAATGTGTCGAATTATACCTATTGAAAAGCTCGCATGCGCATTTTTATTCAAGCCCTTGACTATGACATATGGAATGTCATTGTAAATGAATCACACACACCAACAATCATTATAAATGACATTTTCTCTTCTAAGCCAGAAAAGGATTGGGATGAAATGGACAAAAAATTTATTCAACTCAATGTCAAAGCAATGAAAGTCCTTTATTGTGCTCTTGATGCAAATGAGTTTAACCAAATTTTCATATGCAATTCTATAAAGATAATTTGGGATAGACTTGAGGTCACACGTGAATGAACCAATCAAGTGAAAGAAACTAAAATCAATATGTTTGTTCATCAATATGAGCTATTTAAAATGGATTCAGCTGAATCTATTACTAATATGTATACTAGATTTATTGACATTATTAATGAATTTAAAAGTCTAGAAAAAATCTATACCGATAATGAATTAGTAAGAAAGATTCTCAGATCTTCACCTAGGATATGGTAAGCAAAAGTCATAGCTATCCAAGAGGCAAAGAACCTGAATAAGCTGCCACTTGAAGAGCTCAACGGATCCGTTATGACACATGAGTTGGCTATGGGGTAGCACATTGAAGAGAAGAGCCAAAAGAAGAAAACTATAGCCTTTAAGTCCATAGTCATTGAGAAAGATGAAGGCCTGTGTATCGGAGATGAGGATGATAAAGACATGGCCCTGATGAATAAAAAATTCAAGAAGTTCATGGAGAAAAGAAGGCAAGGTTTCAAGAGAAGAAATCTGATCAGAGGAGAACCAAGCAGGGAGAAATAGAAGAAGAAGAAAAAGAAGCAATTCTTATGCTACTGACTACTTGTCGTTAGAGCATCAAATAATAATTAAATCCGATTTTACTATTTAGTATGATAGTTGGTGAGTCGGATGTCGATTTTCTTAGGGATCGAAGGCTAAGTTACGTTCAATTTAATTAAAAAAAATTTAAATTATTTATGAAGCAGGAATTTAAATAAGTTAGTTAAAGAGAATTAATTAAGATAAAAATAAAAAAAATAAATTTTAATTAATTAAAATTTTTAGAAATTGAGAAAAGATAGATAAAGAAGATTGTCTAGGAGTTTAGTTTTATCTTTTAATATTCAAGTCTGTAATTAATTCATGTAATCTTTTTATTATCAACATGCAATCTTATAAGATGCATGTTTCTTTGATCTGATTCTAACATAATCTATTCTACCAAGTATGGACTATATCTAACATGATCATGATCCATCTCACAAATATAGACTATTTAGATCATGTAATCAAATAATATAATTTTAATTTAATTTCTATAATTCATCAGTACAAACCATATCTATCTGCGATCACAATCTGTCTTTTTATATATAAATTATAAGAAATTAAATATTAAAAATATAAATTTTATAATTTATTCTAATTTAAGTACAGACCGTATCTATCTATGATCATGATTTATCTCTTTAGCTATAAATTGTCAGGACATTAAAGTATAAAATAAGGAAGACATGTAAAAGATGAAAAAATTTTATTACTTAATAAAAAGAAAATATCATTCGAATTATAAACTCTCATATTTGGAAGATTTTTTTTATTTTTTTGGATATGAGACCATTAACCGTACATGAATTTGATCTTGCTAGCTTTTGGCATTATGAAATTTTTTAGATAAAAAAAAAAAGAGAGGAGAGGAGAGCCTGCAGGATTATTTTCCCCATAGGGGAGGGGTTTAGGGGTTTTAAGTAAAAGATGTTGGGAGAATCTGATTGAAAGGAGGAGTGTGAAGTTTGTTTTAGAGTAGAACTTGTCCGGTGAATTTGGGCTGAACAGCCGAAGCCTCCTACGCCCCCTCTGGTGCAGACCGGTCTTTTGAGCCGCGCGAATTGCGCACACTGTTTCGTAGGGGGAAGAAATTTAGAAGCCTTGGGCTGCATGAAGCTTTTGTACGCTTGCTCGAACCCATGAAGACCCGCTGTGTGCCGCCAGACCTATTTCCGTGTCCGCTTCCTTTGCCATGGGCTTGTACCAAAGCTAACCAAATTAAAAGAACAGGGCATTTAATGCTTATTGGCCTTTGATCCTTTAACACTTCAAAACCAACGCACCACCAGCCACCTTCTTTAATTTAAAGTATATCAACAGATCCCACTTCTAATTAATGCTCTCAATGCCAATTTTATAAATATATATATTTTAAATTTTTGATGTGAGTCATATTTTTTTTTCATGTATTTATTTAAATTTTAATTTAACTCTAATTTTCATCAAATTTAATTTATTTGAACTCATAAATCAAGCTTTTTATATTGATGGACTTCTTTCCTATAAAACATCAATAAAAATATTAATTTTTTAAATAAATATTAAATATTATATTATTTAATATTTTTTATTTTATAAATTATGATAATTATTAGCTACGAATGCAAGAAACTAAGATACTTTAAAGTGATCGTCCATCATTAAAGAATACCTTTAAAAGAATAAAGAAGAAGATAATGATAGCGACTTGGAGCGATAGTGACGAGTCAAGCTTAAAAAAGGAGATCCAAAATGAAGCAAACTTGTGTCTCATGGCACAAGATGAAGAGATAACTTTAAAATGTATTTTATGACTTAATGAAGAATTTTAAAAAGATAAGCATAAAAAACAAAAATCTTAAAGAAAAAGAATGAGATGCTTGCCAAGAAAAAGGAAGAAGCTTTTAAAAACTATAATAGATTAAAGGAAGAAAATGAGATCTTAAAGATAGAAATAGACAACCTAAAATTATTAGTTAATAAATTCATATGTAGCTCAGATAAATTATAGATTATAATAAACAATCAAAAAAAAGTTTATGATAAGGCTAGCCTTGGGTATAAGCCTAATAATAAACAAAAATTCTTGAAAAATCTTTTTTCTGTACTTTCATCCACTAGTAGCACCTCACATATTACTTATTCTGACTGTGGTAGAATAGAACATGAGGCACTTGTATGCAATACAAGAAAACTTATTGGTAAAATAATTAAGAGAATTTGGATTCTAAAAGAAATGATGACTGTTAATCCTAAACGACCCAAGAAAATTTAGGTATTTAAAACTGCCACTTGAATATTTTGTAAGAATGCCTTACAGCTGATAATCATCATAAAAATATAAATGAAAGCATTAAAATATATAATAATTAATATTTATTTTAAATAATTGATATTTTTATTTATATTTTGTAAGAAAGAAGTCCATCAATATGAAGAGCTCAATTTTTTGATTCAAATGAATCAAATATGACAAAAATTAGAGCTAAATTAAAATTTAAATGAAGATCGAAAAAATAAAAAAAATAAAAAAAATATTTAAACCAGCCAGTTCAGTCCAACCGACCAGTCTGTCGGTTTAACCCAACTGACCACGGTCTGCCAGAGCCTGGCCCAAATGCTAGCCCACCATCCAGCCAGCCCATGCACGTGGAAAAAAGGCCTGGCCCAGCTCCCTCTGCATGACGTCAACTTGACGCCAACAAACCACGCTGTCCATGGTGGACCGCATGTTGATACATGGCTTACAGGATTATTTTCGTCAATTCATCTGATGCAGTGTGCTATGGTTCATCAGGTCTATGGTAAGCCCAGTCCAGCGGTCCACCAACATAGTAAAGGCGTGATTATGCGGTCTAGGTCGCTCCCAGTTCAGATCCAACAGTGGAGAATAGCTTTTGATTTTGAACAGGATTCTTTTAGCCTTCCATTGTGTGATCCGACGGTCATCGATGCAGTCGGTCGCCATCTAATGGCCAAAAATAACCTAATTTGAAAATCTGATGGCCTAGAATCAATCTGGGTGTTAATCAAGGTCTTAGCGGAAGATTTGATGAAAGCCATTTGATCACAGATCAATGGCTAGAAAGCTCTAGATTCTTTGATTCCAATCCAGACTCCAATTGGACTTCAGCAAGGAGTCAAAAACTCCCTATTTTCCCTCTATTTAATCTCCTGATACACTAGACCTGAACAGAGAGAACCTCTCTTATGGGGGATAAGCCCTCTTAGAGGCCCTCTAAGCCTTCTTTCTCTCCTCCTCTTTCTTTCTTTTTTCTTCTTTTCCTTTTCTTTTCTTTGGAGATTTGAACAAGCCGAAAGCTAGGAAAATTAGATCCATGAGCAACTAGAGATCTCGTGCCCAAGGGAAAAAGAAAAGTCTTCAGCTTAAGAGTTTATAATTTGAACCATATTTATCTTTTTATTAGGTAATAAATTTTTTTTATCTTTTACATGCTTTTCTTATTTATTCTTTAATATTTATTTTTCTTATACTTTATACTAAGAAGATAGATCATGATCGCCGAAAGATACGGTCTGTGCTCAGATTAGGATGAATTGTAAGAATTAATTAAGATTGATATTTATATTTTTTGATTGCATGATCAAAATAGTCTATGTCTATGAGATGGATCATGATCATGTTTGATATGGTCCATGCTCGGTAGAATAAGTTATGTCAGGATCAGATCAAAGAAACATATATCTCATAAGATTATATGTTGATAATAAAAAGATTGCATGAATCAATTATAAACTTGAATATTGAAAGATGAAACTAAAATCCTAGATAATTTTTTTTTATTAATTCCAAAATCCTACTTAATTAATTAATTATTTTTTTATTTTAATCTACTAAATTTAAATTAATTTTTTAATTTATAATTAATTTTAAAATTTTAATTTTTTTAATTAAATTGAATGTAACTCAGCCTTCAATCTTCGAAAAAATCGACATCCGACTCACCACTGTTCTTATTAAGAGTAAGATTGGTTTAAACTTTAATTTATTGTTGTAATGATAAGTATCAAATTTTTGGCATAATTGCCAAAAATTATAGCATGGTTGCTTTAATTAAAAAATTAATTAATTAAATTTTTTTTTTATTGCTCTTTAATTTTATCTAGTTATTACTGTCTTTCATAATTGATTTCAGCTTTTTATAGTTTAGATTAATTTATTACTCTTTAAGACTTAATCACTTAAATTTACTTTTTTTTATAAAATCATACGAATCAAAAATTAAAAAATATCTATAAAAAGATAAAATCATAAATCTTAAAAAAATTACTGTCATCTTATAATACTTAATTAATTTAGCATAACCAAAAAAATAAAATTAAATTAATTTTTAACTTGATTGAATATCTTATTTCTTTGCATTGCATCTTCATAATTAACTTTAATGGCACAAAATATTAATTAAGATAAGATGGAGATTTGATTAGCTTTTCTTAGCCCGTAAATCACCATCCTTCATATTGCATTGATCCAGACCTTAATTTAAAATCAATTAGATATTGATCCTAGGATTTTCAAGCTTAATAGGATAAGAAAATTCTAAAGTTGGACTGGATTTGGATTGGTTAATTACTCGATGTCTAAGACAAGTGATTTAAAGAAGATGATTTTTAAATGATTCAATTATCTGACCTGACCAACTCAGTTGGTGTCTAAAAAAGTAACAAGTAAGAAACCTTCCACATCTTATGCTTATCTGGCCAAGTCTGCTAGCTAATTTTGGACTTGGAGTATTCGAAGGTGATCTTGGAATAATTAGGAGCTATCTAGATCTATGTTGACCCAAGGATAAAAAGTCTATGCTTGTTTAACTTGATTGTAATTAACAACAAATACTAAACTAATTCTTCACATTTATCATCCTTAGATTTAGGATCCTCTAAGCTCTCATTTTTAAAATTCTCTCTCCTCATCTCTTTTCGTATTCTTTAAAATAAAATAAATAATAATCTAAAGAGGATTGCTTTGATTTAAAATCATTGATTGCATATTTTAATAATCAGAACAATCCAAGATGAATTTTTATGTTGAGCTATCCAATAGAGTAGATTGTCTAGAAGCCATTAGAAACTTCTTCTATCCATCTTTTCTTCTTATACAATAAGTTTATATAATTTGTTCGAATCCCACTCACAATGCAAGTGAATGCCTACACCAATTTTTTGAGAACATGTATGAGCAAATTTTTCAAGATCAAATCTAAATGGCCCACAAACCAGAAAATAATCCATACTTGAACACTTATAATCCAGACTAGGAGGCTCAACCAAATTATTTATAGCAATCACAATCAATGGTTACCTCGATGCCACAAGGATCCATATTCATAGATGTACATTATGATAAGCCCTACCCACAATATCAATCTTCTTCAAATAATAATAACTCAATCTTTGAAGAGAAGATTCAACAAGCATTAGATGAGTTAGAACTTACCAATCAGACCTTGCAATAGACCTATCACTCCTATATACAAAATTATAAAAAACTAAAAAAGCGAGCACTTATATTTAATCAGTAGGAGAAAAGAGAGTTGCCTAGTCAGCTCAAGAGTGATCTTGAGGGACCATACCTGATTCAAAATTTTAATGTTCCTATAACTTTTTCTAAATAATTAATTAAAACTCACAAAGATAATATGATCATAGAATAACCTAGCATAGCTAAAAAGATCCTCTTAGACCATATAATTAAGATAAAAGCATATAGAAAAAACCAAAATAGTGGGATGAACTTATTTCATCATCATCTTACTTACATATGGATCCATTTTCAAGTACCCTAGAATCACCTAATTCTTTTAACAGAAAAGGAGGACAAATTGAAGAGATGATGGAATTAATAAAGACTTCCTAAGAACCACATATGAATAACACAATAGAGAAATTTTTATCCATAATTCTATCAAAATATCAGCTACTCTGATACTACTTTGTTAAGGATCTAGTACCGGGATATTACGGTAAGAAGAAAGAAGAAAATAAAATAAGAATGCAATCAAATACGTGGATTAGCCTAAAGGCTCGTTTCCACAGGACTTGCAAAGCTCTACCATGAAAAAGAAAAATAAGTACAAGAGAAAAATACCTACTCTCAACTCACTGTATACAAATTTCTCTCAACTAGAACCTACCTTCATAAAAATTTTCTTAGAATTTCAAGAAGATCCTAAGAAGCTACAAGATGCTCTACCTTCACAGCCTCCGTGCTGGATGCTATGCATCTATTACTTTCCTCTCTCATGGGCTATACGTACTTGGCACTCTGCCAAGCTCTTCTTAGTGGCTGCCTGAGCCTCTCTACGTGCCTCTCAGCCATACGCGCCATCTTCTACTCCACAGCACCTTAGTCCTTTAAATAGAACAAGAATCCTTTTCTCAATACTTCACAGGAGTCCTAACAGGGCTCTTTCTTCTAATATGAGTCAAACATGATTTTGATGGAGTTTTAAAATATTTTTCAATCTTTAGATTATGACCGCAGCCCTCCGTGGTCGTTGGATCCTGTGGTCCGTGCGCAACTCTCATAGATCCTTTGGATTAATTACAATCCGAGTCCAAATAGCAAACCTCATCCTATTCTGTTTATCTTCATCGAGCCGACTCTATCAGGGGTCGAACTGACTCTACTGCATTTTATTCAAACTCCTACTTTCTGTCTATCTAAGAGGGTCGGCTCGATTGTGGTTTGAATCGGCTCGATCTCAGTCCGAGTCGACTCGACCCCGTATCCGAGCCAGTTCGACTGCTTGATGATTTGATTTTTTTCTACTGTAGGTCGAATTCGAGGCATCAAATCCTAACAATTTTTTTTAGGATTCGATAAATCCCTATTTGACTCATTATGAGGTGGATGATTTTGATGAAGATGGGTATAATACAGAAGTTAGTGACCAAGTAAATACACCATATCCTGAAACCATCCCATTATGGATTAAAAAATTTGAGCCATCACCTAGCCCACTAATAGCTCACTTGTTAGAACCACCAACTATTTAAGAATTAAAAATACTTTTTGATGCATCCACTGACACCCCACCAGTGATACCTACCTAAGAAGACTAACTTATAGGTATTCCAAAAGTGCATAAGAAAGCTGTAGGATGAGATATTGCTGAAATGAGGGATAACGATCTTAAGTCTGATTTTTTATATTCAACACTACTTTTGGGGATTGCCTTCAAAATTTATCTATAATATTAAAATAATATATGAAGATAAATTTAAAATTAATTTAAAAAAAATATCATACTTTAGATCAGAAAGAGTTGATGCCAAGACACATCATACCTAAGAAAGGATTTGGGATAGATCAGGTTATAGTTAAAGTAATTTCTAAACTACCATCCCTGATTTTAGCCCAACAAACACAATCTCTTTCTGATTATAAAAATTATAAAAATTTTAAATTCTGGTATAACAAGCTTGCTCAATATATATTATTGGTTATGGCTAAATCTAATCATTGTAAAGTATTCTACGAATACTTTTCTACCATGATGATAAGGCCTCCTGATCGGTCCTATCTTTTTGAAATCTTGAAGGATGTACTAAAATTAATTATACTTAAAACTCCTTTATAGGATTCGACTGAAGACATTAAACTTAGCGCTTACTGAAAGACAATCCAGCTTTTATTTTTATATATATATATTTTTTATTTTTAATTTTTCTTTCTTTCAAAACTAAGTTAGGAGAAGAACTACAAATTCATGCTAGACAAAGAGTAAATAAACTCCAGACCAAGCCGAGAACTATATTAAGTCAAGTGAATTCTTTTCTTGTCATTTATTACACTCTAATTTTCTTTCTTCCATTGAGGACAATGAAAATTAAGTTAGAAGGAAGGATAAATAAAATATTAAGTCCTTAAGTATGATGATAATTAGCCTTATGTACTTAATTTTGTCTTGATTTAAAATTTTTCAAGTATTTTAATCGATGATTGATTAATGGTCTAGAAAATTTTTGAAATACTAAGGACCAAATTATTAAAAAAATTTAATAAATAATCAGATCTAGAATAAAATAAATTTTTAAGTGATTATAAAATCTTTTTTCAGCCTATATTCAATAAAAAATCTATTTTATATGGGTATGAGTGAAAAAAATTATAATTTTTTTTAAAAAAAATTTAAATATTAATTTTTCATCGAATAATCGGATCTCATTATTAGATATGTGTGTCCTAGAAGCAAGAATTAGCTGATACTTGTAATACACTTCTAGGGGCAAAATTATAATTTTAACTATAAATAATAAAATAGATTATTTTCTATCACATATATGTATTTAGTATCTGTGATATATCTCTTGAGTTAATGGTAATGATAATTTTTATTTTTAAAAGTTAAAAATTTAAGATAAGAATTTTTATTATTAACTCATAAAATGCTCCTGACCATAGGATCATCATGAGGATGGTGATTGATCCGAAAGATTAGTGTACAATCGCTTCTTTATAGTAGATGAGTCTTGAGTCTACGGTATAGAGACACCAAAGCAAGAGTACAGATACTCATTAGAGAACGAGGACATTGAGCGTGACCACTTCGAGTAGTCATAAGAAAGTCTACCTTCTCATCAATGACTGACTCGATGCTGCAGTAGTGTGTCTGGTTCTTTGACCTGAGGTGCATCGGTAGTTCACCTTGAGGGTGTTATAGTTTGACTACACCATTGACTCGATCTCCTAGCCATATCAAAATCCTGAGGTGTATGTTGGCTATAGCATGTTCATTGTAGGAACTGGATTGCATCAAGATGGAATCTATCTACCTCGGTGGATGAGGAGCAGCCCTATGATAATCATGAGAATCAAGTCCATGAAGCCCATGGCCATGGCAGAGAGTGAAATAATAGAAAGAGTTTCTATTTAAGATTTTCACATTGGACTTCGAATCGAATGATTACATCATATGATAGAAGACTAGGGTTTGACGAGTTTCACCTTAACCCTAATCTGATCAGGGCTCAAGATAGAAGAACTTGAATCACACAGGTAGCTGCACCAAGAGGTTCATTTTCAGCTCTGATGGGTTGCCACCATATACTGCTAGGTGTCACTGGTGGATTTTGGGAGCAATTAGAATGATTTAGATGATCGATCATTCTAGCTGTTCTGAATCAGAAGAGTTCTGATCCATCGAAAGGAAGTTTCGATGATGTCGATGATAGAGATCATGACATATCCCATTACCATACAGAACTGAACCTAACTGGGATCACACAAACAAGGGTTTGAATCTGGTGATCATCAATTGAACTGATCTAGTTCAATTGATCTGAATGAGATTCAATTAGGTTCAAGAAAATCGTGCTAGCACTCGATTGAACCTAACGTTCTTCTTTTACTATCATAAATAAGTTGTATCGATCTGAGCCAAAGGAGTTTGTGCTCAATCAGAGGCCTTCATATGGTCTGACTGGAGGTTGTCTAGTCAAAAAGAATTGTCTTAATTTTGAGATAAATTTGAGACATTACATCTGCCATTTTTGGTCACCTGCCTATTTCTTATTCCTTTGACTTTGGTCAAATGTTGACCTTTGACCCTTTGGACATCTGATCCATGTGTCATTCATGCACCTATTAGAGAGCTGGATGGGGGCTTGTCCCCCTTACCAGAACCTGGAAAGGAAAGAGGGCGCACGCCTAGGATAGGCGTGCGCCCAAGTTGGATAGGGATGCCTTAGGAGTCCTTGTTGGATGAGGACTCCAGGTCTCCTTTTTGGATTCCAACTTAGATGACCCCTAGCCATAGACTTCTGACCAGTCTTAAGCACCATCTAAGTTTGACTGAATCTATGGGGCCCATCTAAGGAGGAATCAATGGGACTCTATTCCCACCAATCAGATTTAGATCTGATTTCACAAAGGGTTGTGATTGGTTGGAGAAGAAGAGGAGTTGGATGGTGCAGTAGGTCTATAAATAAGACCCTATTTACGCCCAACTTAAAGAGAGCTTTCTCCTAGCCACACCCAAGGCTTTTCTCCTCTCCTCCTCCATGCCAAAGCTTCTTCTCCCTCTCCTCTCCATGCCAAAATAGTTTTGGAGCTTGGTTGGTGCGATCAGATCAAAGAAAGGCGATCAAAAGCAAGAAGGCTGCACTGCTACAAAGGATGACTGCTGATCAAAAGGAGTTTTGAAAATTCAGATCCAGATCTAATTTTTTGAAGATAAGAAGAAGAGGATCTTTAGATCCAGTCCTGAGTGGATATCGGTAGAGGCCAGGCGCTTGCATGGCTAGATCCAGAACCTTCATGCAATCACAGGATCATCAAAGGGATAATCAGGATTACCCAGAATCAAGATAAATTAAATTTAGATTTAATTTAATTTAAATTTTTTTATTTATTAAGATAATAAAATTAGATCTAAAAAATATCTAGATCTGATTTATAGATCTAAGAAATAATTTTTTAAAATATATCTCTTGATCCTGATCAGATCTGAACGAACCTGATCCGAAAAATCAGGATTTTTTCTTCAACTGGTATCAGAGCCATAGGTTCTATAAAATTTATTTAGATCTAATTTTAAATTTATTTTAATTAAAAATTAATTAATTTTAGATATCACATGAGATATGATCAGATCTAAAATTAAAAAAAATTAAAATTAAAATTAATTAATCTAGATCTAAAATATATGAGATACATGACTAGTTCTAGGAATAGAATTAGTTCTATAGAATAGTCTTAGTATAATCATAATTTTTAATTTAATTAAATATAATTTTAAGATCTATTTATTTACTATTTTTTAATATTATAAATATTATAATAACATCTAAAAAATAAAAAATAAAATTAAATTTAATTTTATTCATATGAGATATGATTAGATGCATGTTCTAGACTAGTTGTAGAATAGTTCTACAAAAGTTGTCTAGATTAAATTTTATTTTGATAAGATCAAATTTAAATTTAATTTTTTAGATTATTATGAGATAATTTAGATCTAAAAAATATGCATGATTGATACATGAGATGTATGCAAAATATGCCATTTAATTAGATCAATTTTTATATGAGATATATGATATAGATCTAATTAGTTTTATAGATTAGTTATATTTTTTGATTAAGGCGTTCTCCTTGGCCGTCCGATCATAAGAATGAAGAAGGATTTAAAGGACCCTCTTCTTCCATTCGATGGGGTGTTCTTATGATGTGTAGGGGTGCTGCGTGTTCGTCCTTAATCAGAAATTGCCAAAACTTACTTTCTGCAAAACCCTAGATCCTGAAATCCTAGGATTTATTGTGCATATTTTTTTATGAACCCTAAACTTAATTAAGAATTAAGTTTATGAAATATTAATTAGGTCTAAAATTGAGAATTTTAGATCTAAGACATATTCATAAAACTGGGTTCGGGCTTGGGTAGCTCAATTAGGTCTAAGCGGTTGATCAAACCGAATCAAGAGTTGGTTAGATGGGATCAACAATGCTTAAATTGACCAGCCTAATAGGATTAAGTCTGGGTCAAGATCGAGTCACGTGAGTGATCGATCAAGCTAAGACCTAATTAGGCTCAGAGGTTAGAGTCTGGATTGTAGGCTAACCCAATTGGTTCTGGCTCAACAATTTGGTGTCTAAGGTAAGTTTGGCAGATACGATCGACTGATTTTTAATTGGAAGCTACTCGACCTGAATGCATTCTTGTACGAGTTAATGGCATATCCTTCCACCGATCTCACTTACCTGGCCATATTTGTTGACTCAGTTCTGATCTGAGGTGGTCAATAATCCGAGCTAACCCATGCCACTAGGTTAGTCATAATTGGTTATGACTATGTCAAGTCTAGTTTAATGAGACCTAAATCAATTCTCCCTAAGAAAAGATTAAGTCTGAGGTCTTCCACCATTGTAGATGTGCGGGCCCTTCTTGGGGTTGATTGTTCTCGGCTGGTTACAGTGGCTCAGTTGCACCGAAAAGATGCAACCATGTCTATTAGGCATTGGATGCTATGGGCTGGAGGATGGATTGGGCTCAATATTCTCGGATACGGTGAGAGACTCAATTAGGAATCCAATCTATGCAAATGGTGGGTCTGACTTAACTAAGGAGTGGATCAATATTTTCGGATACGGTGAGATTCATGAATTAGAGATCAAGTTTGGGTGCACCATGATTAGAGAATCATTGAACAAGAGTTGTTCACTCATTGGCTAACCCATCACCAATAACTGTTAGGTGAGGTGATGAGTCAGTTCGGTGGGACCGCACCACCCACTAGAAATCATTAATCGTGGAGATTTTTGCATCTCTACAGAGGAGAGTGTAGGGATCCAAGAAAATAGTGGAGAGCTAATTTATTTAAAAATAAAATTTCTAAATAAATTGGTTAAGTCTTAATTATAATATCTAACTAGAAACTTTGACTCTCTATAGAAAAATGTCTGCATCCAACCCATTAGCATGTATCCTGGACACCCATAGACTGATCGGACCCAATTATAAAGATTGGCTCAGGAAACTTCAAAATTATTTTGGATTTTGAGAAGTTAACTCATGTATTGGATCAGGACCCTCCCACCTTACCAGCTCATCCATCGCTATTGAACAGAGAGCATCTCTGGATAAGTGGATAGACGAAGATAATAAGGCCAGATACTACATGTTGGGCTCGATGTCTGATGAAGCTTTCCAGCGCCAACATGAAGATATCAGGACTGCTCGCCAAATGTTGGCTCACCTATAGGAGATGTTTGGTGAACAGAGTCGCACAGCCAAAGTATCAAGTCACTAAATGACTTTTTCAAGGCTAAGATGCGTGATGGGACAGTCAGTCCAAGATCATTGTCTGATGATGATCAAGGACTTGGAAGAGCTTGAGAAGCTCGGAGTGAGGTTGAACTTGGATCTACAGAATGATATAATTCTACAATCCTTGACTGATGCGTATGGGCAGTTCATCATGAACTACCATATGCATAAACTTCAAAATTTTCTGGCCGAACTTATGAACATGCTGGTTACCGCTGAGCTTTCTATGAAAAGTTCTAAAGGCTCAGGTGCTTGCTATGGAATGGACTTCTTCCAAGAGAAAGCTTTTTGAAAAGAAGAAGAAGTCTATGAAAAAGCAGAAGGTGGAAGGAGGAAAGAAGAAAAAGAAAGAGCTGAAGAAGACCGCTGACAAAGAAAAATGTTTTCATTGCAACAATGATGGCCACTGGAAGCGGAACTGCCCTACTTACCTGGCCACCCTTGAAGAATAAGAAGGAGGCAGGTCCTTCTGGAGGTATGCTCGTTATTGAGTCTAACCTTACGATTTTTTCTGCATCCAGTTGGATGCTTGACTCTGGTTCTAGTGCTCATTTGTGCACTTCCATGCAGGGTCTTGAGGATAGCAGGAGGCTGAGGGATGGTGAGATGATCCTATGCATGTCGAAAATGGAGCAAGAGTTGCTGCCGTGGCCGTGGGAACATACCCTCTTCGACTACCATCTGGTTTAGACTTAGTTATTAAAAGACTGTTATTATGTGCCTGCAGCTAAGCAGAAATTTGATTTCTATTTCTTGCTTAGCATTAGAAGGCTATGTAATTAGTTTTCTTTAAGGACCATTGTAACATTCTTTATGAAAGAAATAAAATTGCAAATGGTTTTCTTATTAACATGGTCTTTATCAGTTACATATTGATGTATCTATTTTTAACTTTCGAGCAAAATGTGAATGCCATGAACGACCTAGGGATAGTCCAAATGATAGGATATCTATGGCACCTAAGATTAGGTCATATAGCAGAAGATAGGATTAACAAATTGGAGAAAAATTGGGCTATTGAGTCCATTGACTTTCGAGTCATATCCAATTTGTGAATCCTGTCTTCAATGCAAAATGACTAAAGCTCCCTTTTGTTAGGACATGGGGAAAGGGCCATGGATCTTCTTGCCCTAGTACATACTGATGTGTGCGGCCCATTTGATGTGCCGGCTAGAGGCAACTTTGTCTACTTCATAACCTTTATCGATGATTTATCTAGGTATGGGTATGTGTATCTTATGAGACATAAGTCTGAAGCTTTTGAAAAGTTCAAAGAATTCAGACATGAAGTAGAAAAATAAACTAGAAAAACTCATTAAGGTTCTTCGATCAGATCGAGGAGGTGAATACCTTAGTCGAGAATTCCTAGACTATCTCAAGAAAATGGCATAGTCTCTCAATGGACTCCACCAGGAACACCTCAACTCAATGGAAGTTTCAGAACGGAGAAATCGGACCCTATTAGATATGGTCCGATCCATGATGAGCTTCACAGACCTTTCTGATTTTTTTGGAAGATACTGTTTGTTAACTTGCTATATACTTACTGAATAGGGATTTTCTCTAAAACCATTCCTACCACACCGTATGAGATATGGCATGGTAAGAAACCAAGTCTGAGTCATCTCAGAATTTGGGGTTGTCCGGCTTATGTCAAAAGACAACAAGCGGACAAGTTAGACTTTAGGTCCTTTAGAGCTCGATTTATAGGATATCCTAAAGAGTCATTAGGATATTATTTCTACATTCCAGAAGATCATAATGTGATTGTGAGTCGACATGCCATCTTTCTTGAAAAATAGTTTATTCAAGATAGCGGCATTGGAAAGCAGATCAAGCTCGATGAGAAAGTCTCACAAGAGTAACGAGCTAAGGACCAAATGGAACCAAATCAGGTTAAGCCAATCCATTCACTACCTCCTCCACCTCATAGATCGAAAAGGATTTTCCATCCTCCTGAGAGGTACTTAGGTACTATTTCAGAGGATGTAGAGAAAATATTCCTCATAGGAAATGAGATTCATGATGATGATCCCAAAACCTATAACGAAGCGATATCAGAATATCGACTCCGAGAAATGGTTAGAGGCAATGAAGTCAGAAATTGACTCGATGCACTCAAACCAAGTCTGGACCTTGGTAGATCCATCCAGAAGGTATAGTACCTATTGGGTGTAAATGGATCTATCAAGAGAAAGATTGGTGCAGATGGGAAATGTGGAGACATTCAAGGCTAGATTAGTGGCAAAAGGTTATAGTCAACACGAAGGCATTGACTATCAGGATACCTTTTCGTCAGTAGCTATGCTAAAATCCATTCGCACATTGCTTGCTGTTGTAACCTATTTTGATTATGAAATATGGCAAATGGACGTAAAAATGGCATTCTTAAATGGATATCTTGAGAAAAATATCTATATGGAATAGCCGCTAGATTTCACATCCGATGATGATGATCACAAGGTATGCAAGATGCAAAGGTCCATATATGGACTTAAGCAAGCATCTCGGAGCTGGAACACTCATTTTAATGATGTGATCAAATTATTTGGTTTCATCAAAAATGAGGAGAAGCCATGTATCTTCAAAAGGGTCAGTGGGAGCGCTATTATCTTCCTCGTATTGTACGTAAATGACATCCTCCTTATTGAAAATGATATTCTGATGTTGACCAAAGTTAAAATATGGTTATCTAAAAAATTCTCTATGAAAGACCTAGGAGAAGCATCCTTTATTCTAAAAATTAAGGTCTATAGAGATAGACCAAATAGGATGTTAGGACTTTCACAGAAAATGTACATAGAGGAAGTGTTAAAGAGGTTTAGCATAGAAAACTCTAAAAGGGATTTAGTATCCTTCAGGCATGGCATTCATCTTTCCAAGAAGATGTGCCCTAGCACACCTGAGGAAATAGAACGCATGAGCAAAATCTCTTATGCTTCAGCAATAGGGAGCCTCATGTATGCCATGTTATGTACACGACCTAATATAGTCCATGCTGTGAGTGTCACGAGTAGATATCAGTCGAATCCAGATGAAGAACACTGGACTTCTGTGAAATGTATCCTTAAGTACTTGAGAAGAACTAAGGATATGTTGTTGGTCTTTGATAATGAAGAACTCCAAGTCCAGGGGTACACAGACTCAAATTTTATGTCCGATATAGATGATCAAAAGTCGACATCTGGAAGTCTATTTGTGTGCAATGGTGGAACAATCAGTTGAAAAAGTTTCAAGCAGACAGTGATAGCAGATTTTACCATAGAAGCAGAATACATTGCTACGTCAGAAGCTGCAAAAGAGGCATTCTGGTATAAGAAGTTTGCCACAAAGATCGAAGTGATGCCATCAGATGCCATTTCTCTGTACCGTGATAACAATAGCGCCATAGCCCTTGCTAAGAAGTCGAGGTCTCACCAGAAATCCAAGCATATTGAGCGGCGATACCCCCTCCTCCGCAATTATCTCGAGAAGGATTACGTCGAGGTCAAGAGAGTCGACTCTACAGACAATACGACGGACCCGCTTATAAAATTATTGGGCCAACAAAAGATTGAAACCCATCTTGAGAAGATGGAACTTAGATATGTAGCCAATTGACTTTAGATCAAGTGGGAGTTTGTTAAATATGTGTGTCCTAAAAGTCAGAATTACTGACACTTGTAATATACTTCTAGGAGCAAAATTATAATTTTAACTATAAATAATAAAATAAATTATTTTCTATTATATATGTGTATTTAGTGTCTGTGATACATCCCTTGAGTTAATGGTAATGATAATTTTTATTTTCAAGAGTTAAAAATTTAAGACAAAAATTTTTATTATTAACTCATAAAATGCTCCTAACCGTAGGATCATCATGAGGATGGTGATTGATTCGGAAGGTTAGTATACAATCATTTCCTTATAGTAGATGAGTTTTGAGTCTACGGTGTAGAGACATCGAAGCGAGAGTATAGATACTCGTTAGAGAACGAGGGCACTGAGCGTGACCACCTCGAATAGTCATACGAAAGTCTACCTTCTCGTCGATGACTGACTCGAAGCCGCAGTGGTGTATCTGATTCTTTGATCTAAGGTGCATCGATAGTTCACCTTAAGGGTGTTATAGTTTGACTACACCATGACTCGATCTCCTAGCCATTCGAAATTCTGAGGTGTATGTTGGCTATAACATGTTCATTATAGGAATTGGATTACACCAAGATGGAATCTATCTACCTTGATGGATGAGGAGCAGTCCTATGATGATCATGAGAATCAAGTCTATAAGCCCATGGTCATGGCAGAGAGTGAAATAATAGAAAGAGTTTCTATTAAGATTTTTACATCGGACTTGAATCAAATGATTAAATTATATGATAGAAATTAGGGTTTGACGAGTTCACCTTAACCTTAATCTGATCAGGGCTCAAGATAGAAGAACTTAATCACACATGTAGCTGCACCAAGAGGTTCATTTTTAGTTTTGATGAATTGCCACCATATACTGCTAGGTGTTACTGATGGATTTTGAAAGCAATTAGAATGATTTAGATGATCGATCATTCTAGTTGTCTGAATCTGAAGAGTTCTGATCCATCAAAAGAAGTTTCGATGATGTTGATGATGGAGATCACGATATATCCCATTACCATACAGAACTGAATCTAACTGGATCACACAAATAAGAATTTGGATCTGGATATCATCAATTGGACTAACCTAGTTTAATTGATTTGAATTAGATTTAATTAGGTTTAAGAAAATCGTGCTAGCACACGATTGAGCCTAACATTCTCTTTCTATTATCATTTGAAGTTGTCTCGACTGAGCCAAATATGTTTGTGCTTACTCAGATACCTTTACCTGGTCTGACTGAAGTTTGTCTAGGTCAAAAAAAAATTATCTTAATTTATAAAATAAATTTGAGATAACACCTATCATTTTCCATTACCTGCTAATTCTTGTCCTTTGACTTTGGTCAAATATTGACCTTTGATCCTTGGACATCTGCCCATGTGTCATGCACTTATTAGAAAGCAGATAGGGGCTTGTCCCCTTCCTAAAATTTAGAAAGAAAGGGGGTGCATGCCTAGGATGGCGTGCGTCCATGGATAGGGATGCCTGGAGTCCCATACGGATGGAACTCTAGGTTGCTTCTTGGATTCAACTTAGATGATCCCTAGTCATAGACTTTGATCAGTCTTAGGTGCCATCTAAGGATGAATCTGTAGGGCTCTCATCTAATTGGATCAGGTGATGTCATCCTACTAATCAGATTTAGATCTGACTGCATGAAGCAACGCGATTGGTCGGGATGATGCAGCACTGCATGGCGCAGTAGGGTTTATAAATAAATTCTATCTACATCCAACTTTAAGAGAGCTTTCTCCTAGCCATGCCCCAAGGCTGCCCCTCTTCCTCCTCCATGCCATCTTCTAATCCTCTCTCTTCCTCCATGCCCAAGAAAAGTTGGACAAGAGTTTGGTGCGATTCAGACAATCAAAAGACGACAGAAAAGTAAGAAGGCAGCCCTGCTACAAGAGACGGTATCACATCTTCAAAAGAAGTTTTGAAGATTTTCAAAATTAGATTTAGATCTAATTTTTGAAAAAAAGAAAGAGAAGGAGAAGATCTCCAGATCTAAGCCGAGTAGATACTGATAGAGGCTAGGTGCTTGTGTGGCTAGATCCAGAACCTCAGGCAATCAGCAGGATCATCAAAGGATAATCAGACTACCCGATATTAAAGTAACATTAATTTAGATTTAATTTAATTTAATTTCTTTATTTATTAGATCATAAAATCATATCTAAAAAATGTTAGATCTGATTTAGATCTAAGAAAAAATTTTTGAAATATGCATCTTGATCCAATCAGATTTGAACGAACCTAATCCGAAAAAATCTAATTTTCTCTTCACTCATTGCCTAAGTAAGCAATGTTATTCATGTCAAAAAATGGACAATGTGAAGAAACTTACTATATAATTAGTTTTAATCTTTAGCTTATTTAACTCGAGTCAGTAAGTCCGAGGGATGTTCTACACCTAATGCCCTAAAATCAATAGTTTTGAAAGTCATTGGTCCAAAGCTCGCTGCAAGAATCAGATAGAATGCTTAAAAGGTTAAAACATTACACTGGCTTAAAAAAAAAAATCAATACTTTAGCCCATACTAAAGATAGAGGATTTAAAAAATAAAGATGAAAAATTGATCAAAAAAAGTTCTAAAATTTTATGTTTTTCATTTAACCACTATTTAAAATAGAATTAATAATTTGATGATGTATCTCTTAAATCTCTAATCAGATACCAACTGACTTTAGAATGATCTGAAGAAATTTTCATATATTTTTGAGTTAGTATGTACTTCTTTTTTTTTTACTCAAGAATAAGTAAAACTCAAATTCAAAGGTATAAAAATATAAATAAAAGTATTAAAATATATAATAATTAATATTTATTTTTAAAAATTAATATTTTTATTTATACTTTGTAGGAAAGAAGTCCATCAATACGAAGAGCTCAATTTTTTGATTCAAACGAATCAAATTTAACAAAAATTGAAGCTAAATTAAAATTTAAATGAAGGCCAGAAGAAATAGAGAAATAAAAAAAATTTAAACCGACCGATTTAGTCCAACCGATTATGGTTCGCTAGAGCATGGCCTGAATGCCATCCCACCATTTAGCCAGCCCACGTGCATGAAAAAAAGGCTTGGTCCAACTCTCTCTGCACGATGTCACCCCGACGCCAGCAAATCACGTGGTCCATGTTGGACCGCGTGCTGACTCAATAAACGTGGACCCTTAAAAGGTCCATAGAAAAACATACGCAACTCATAGGATTATTTTTGTTAATTCATCTGATGCAGCACACTGTGGTTCATCAAGGTTTGCGGCAAGCTCGGTCCAGCGGTCCATCAGTACAGTAAAGATGCGATCATGTGGTCCAGGTAGCTCTCGGTTCAAATCCAACGATGGAGAATAGCTTCCAATTTTGAGCAGGATTCTTTTAGCCTTCCATTGCATGATCCGATGGTCGTCAACATAGTCGATCACCATCCAACGATTGAAAATGGCTTGATTTGAAAATTCGATGGCCCAAAATCAATTTGGGTGTTAATCAAGGACTTAGTGACAGATTTGATGGATTTTAGAGCCATCTGATCATAGATCAATAGCTAAAAAGCTCCAAATTCTTTGATTCCAATCCAGACTCCAATTGGACTTTGGCAAGGAGTCAAAAACTCCCTATTTTCTCTCTATTTAATCCTCTGATATGCTAGACCTGAACAGAGAGAACCTCCCTTATGGGGGATTAGCTCTCTTAGAGGCCCTCCAAGCCTTCTTTCTCTCCTCCTCTCTTCTCTTCTTCCTTTCTTTTTTTTTCTTCTTTAATTTCTTCTTTTCTTTAGAGATTTGAACAAGCTGGAAGCTAGGAAGATCAAATCCATGAGCGGCTAGAGATCTCATGTCCAGGGGAATAAGAGAAGTCTTCAGCATGAGAGTTTGTAATTTGAACCCTATTTATCTTTTTATTGGATAATAATTTTTTTATTTTTTACATGCTTTTCTTATGTATGCTTTAATATTTATTTTTCTTATATTTTACACTAAGGAGATAGATCGTGATCGCAGGAAGATACGATCTGTGCTCAGATTAGGATAAATTATAAAAATTAATTAAAATTTATGTTTATGTTCTTTGATTGTATGATCTAAATAGTCTATGTCGGTAAGATG
Organism: Cocos nucifera; assembly: GCA_006176705.1. Taxonomy (NCBI): domain Eukaryota; kingdom Viridiplantae; phylum Streptophyta; class Magnoliopsida; order Arecales; family Arecaceae; genus Cocos; species Cocos nucifera. Next base: position 1,813,126 of record QRFJ01000061.1, read on the forward strand.
GATCATGATCGTATTAGATATGGTCCATGTTGGATAGAATAGGTTATGTTAGGATCAGATCAAAGGAATATATATCTCATAAGATTTTATGTTGATAATAAAAAATTGCATGAATCAATTATAAACTTAAATATTGAAAGATGGAACTGAAACCCTAGATAATTTTTTTTCTTATTAATTTTAAAATCCTACTTAATTAATTAATTATTTTTTATTTTAATCTATTAAATTTAAATTAATTTTTTTAATTAAAATTTTATTTTATAAATTAATTTTAAAATTTTATTTTTTTAATCAAATTGAACCTAACTCAGCCTTTAATCTTCAAGAAAATTGACACTTGACTCACCACTATTCTAATTAAGAGTAAGATCGATTTAAATTTTTATTTATTGCTATAATGATAAGGATCAATAGCCAATGGATCAAAACATAAATGGTACTTGGATAGCATCAATTCCAAGCATATATCGGATAATAAGGAGTAGTTTTTCATCCATGCGAAGAAGGAAAAGTAGTCATCTTTGGCGATAATGGTAAAGACAAAATTATCAGTATTGATAAAATTTAGATTACCCCCTCTACCTTCATTGATAATATATTGTTGGTTGATAACTTGAAACATAATTTATTTAACATTAGTTAATTATGTGATAGAGGTTATAAGATTTTATTTGAATCATTCATGTGCATTGTATCTAGTTTCTTAAATGAAAGCATAAAATTCATTGAATATTAGTGTGGCAACATCTACATGATTGATCTTGATGAGATCGTCAAAAAGAGTGGTCAATGCTTTATTGCAATAAATGCTAACATCAAAGAAACTAGTTGACTTTGGCATCGTAGACTAGGACATGTGAGTATGTATACTTTATCAAAATTAGTTGCTAAAGATTTAGTTAAAAGATTATCCAAATTAAATTTTGAATATGATCATATTTGTGATGTGCATATTAACTTGGAAAACAAACTAGGAAAAGTTTTACATCTAAAAATATGGTTTCAACTACTAGGCCACTTGAATTAATCCACATGGGCTGGTTTGGATCTACTAGGACTATAAGCCTAGGTGAAAAGAAATATGGTCTTATGGTAGTTGATAATTTTTCATAATTTACTTGGGTCTTGTTTTTGACACACAAAATAAAGCTTTTTTTACCTTTTTAAAGTTTTATAGAAAAGTTTTGAATGAAAAGAACTTAACTATTATTTGTATTCGTAGTGATCATGACACTAAATTTGAAAATAAATTTTTTGAAGATGTTTACAACGAACATGGTATTAAACATAATTTTTCTACACCTATAACTCCATAATAAAATGGTGTAGTTGAAATGAAGAATCAAATCCTAGTAGATATAGCTCGTACCATATTGTATGAAGAAAATTTATCCAAATATTTTTGGACTAAAGCCATAAATACAACATATTACATCCTTAATAGAGTTTCAATCCGATCTATTTTAAAGAAAACCCCCTATGAGCTTTGAAAAGAAAAAAAAGATATAACATTAATTATTTTCATGTTTTGGGTTGCAAATACTTCATTCATAATAATAACTACTATAAAAATGGCCTATGGCAGCACTCACTATGGCAGCAATTTTCGAAATCATTGCCATAGTACTTACGATAGCATTTTTCGTTAATCACTACTATAGGTCAGATCTATAGTAGTGGTTTTTGTAATCATTACTATAGATCCGATATATAGCAGTGGTTAACGAAAATCGCTGTCGTAGGTCGGACCTATAGCAGCGGTTATAAAAAATCACTGTCATAAGTTGACCTATAGCAGCGATTCATTGTAACCACTGCCATAAGTCGAACCTATAGTAGTGGTTACTAGGAACCGCTGCTATAATCTGATTTATGGCAGCGGTTAATTATAACTGCTATCATATATATATATATATTAAATATTATATAATTTTAAAATTTAATATCTATTTTTACTATTTATTATCTAAATAATTATCATTAGAGTATCATCGCAAAAGATCGCCTCGATCCAATGGCCCTAGCTTCATCGATCTGAAAAATTTGATTTCGACGACCACGAACGACGATGCGATGATCTAATAGATGAAGATATCCGATGGATCCAAAAATTGGCAATGATGATCTCGATGATGTTTGTAGTATACTATCAAAATTTTACTTCAATCGGATATCGTCATCTTGGTCAATTTAGTATAGATTAGTTTCGGCCGTTAAATGATAAACGATTGATCAAAGGATCAAATGGTATTTGATTATGAGATAATTTTTTTTTATAAATGATCTTGGCTAATACTTTAATCATTTTTTATGATGGTGATTATAAAATTCAACTTGTGAGATGAAGAATGATCTAAAACTATACGTCTCCTGATAACCATTCTAAAACTTCACTGGTTGTTATGCTCGTGCTTTTACAATATCTGCTTAACATGAATAGTTTATATGAAAATAATTTAAATTTTACTATCATCGCCATATAAAATATTTAAAATTATAATAAAAATTATTTAACTAAAAAATTATCTCATAATCAAATACCGTTTAACCCTTTAATCACTTATTTCTAATTTAATGGTCGAAATCATTCCGTACTAAATTGACCATGATAACGATATCCAATTAAAGTAAAATATTGATAGTATAGTATAAACATCATTGAGATCATCGTTATAATTTTTTGGATCCATCAAAGATCTCCATCTATTAGATCATCGCATCATCGTTCATGATCATCAAAATTAAATTTTTTTGATCGATGAAGCTAGGGCCATCGGATCGAGGCGACCTTTTGCGATGATACTCTAATAATAATTATTAAGATTATGAACAATGAAGATGAATATTAAATTTTAAAATTATATAATATTTAAAAAAATAAAAAGTTATTTTCAATCTATGGCAGCGGTTATGAAAAATCGCTGCTATAGATCTACAGCAGCGATTATAGAACCGCTGCTGTAGATCTAGGGCAGTGGTTCGATAACCGCTGCTGTAGATCTATGGCAGTAGTTCGATAACCACTATCGTAGGTTAGGTTAAAAATTCTTAAATTTTTTCTTTCCTCTCATGTGCGCTCAATCTCTCTCACACTCTCTCTCCCCCTCCTCTTCATCGTCGATGAGGCTCCTCTCCCATCGATCGGTGTCGCCCCTCCTCCCCCTCGACCAACGTTGCCCCTCCTTCCCTCCCTCTCCGCCCCCCATCCTCGGTCGCCCCTCCTTCCCCTCCCTCTCCGACCCCACCATCTTCGACCGCCCCTTCCCGCCACCCCCCACCACCCCTCCATCCGATCCAACCTCGACCCTCAGCGAAACCTTCCTCCGACGAACCTCCATCCGACCCTCCTCGGCCCCCATGAAATCTCCCCCTCTGGCGAACCCCTCTCCACCCTCGCTCGATCCCCCGCGAAACCCACCCCCACCCCGCCCCTCCATCCGACCTCCCTCGATCCCCAAAGAACCCTCCTCCGACGAAACCCATCCGATCCTCCTTTGGCCCCACAAAATCTCACCCCCCACCACCACCATCATTCTGACCCTCCTCCGATCGAGTGCGAAGCCTCCTTCGGCTCTTCGTCATTATGCCCTCTCTCCTAGCCCCCCATCCCCGACCGTCCTTGCTCTCTCTCTCTTTTTCTCATTTTCTCTCTTCTCTATCTCACTATCTTACTTTTATTTTGCAGGTTACCTCTAGTATCTGTCGTCCTCCTCTAGCATCATCATCGGCGACCCTCGGAGGGTTCGGTGTGACCCGTTCTCTATAGCCACCGATATAATTTTTTTAATTTTATAGTATTATTTATTAATCATGTATATTTATAATAATTTATAAAATATTTATAATAAATATTATAAATATTTATTATAAATATTATAATTATCTGCATGCCGTAGCCATGATGGTAGCCTTAGATCGTGCCATGTCGACACGGCTGTGGACTAGATCTGTCAATGGATTGGATTTGGATCAGAATCTAGATATTCAGATCTCGGATCCAATTTTAATTATTGATACCGAATCCGAATCCAAGTATCTGATGGGTCTGTACTTGAGAGAGGAAGGAAAGGGATCCAGCCTCACCGCCATCATTGGGAGGGAGGGGGTCCGGCCTCATCGCATCATTGGGAGGGTGGGGGTCTGGTCGCCGATGAGGGAGATCGAGAGAGGGAGAGTGGGAGATCAAGAGAGCGAGAGAGGGAAGGGAGGGGGTCTGGCCTCGCTGGCATCACTGGGAGGGATGGGGTCCGGCCTTATCGGCAGTGAGGGAGATCGAGAGAGTGAGAGATCGAGGGATGGGGTCCGACCTCACCGATGAGGAGAGATCGAGAGAGGGAGAGAGGAAGATCGAAGAGATGGAAAAGCTGGAGAGGAAGGGGTTTCGGCCTTGCATCATCGTCGTCGATGAGAGAGATCGAGAGAGGGAGAGAGGGAGTGATCGAGGGGATGGCACACAGCCGAGCCGACTCGAGATACACGTGATCGAGCCGACTCGGGCCGTGATCTAGCCGACTGAGAGAGGACCCTAGCCGAATGTCTCAGGCATGGAGCTGGCTGTCTCAGCCGACTATCTCAAGCATGAAGTCAGCTCGGCTTTCGAGCGAATAGAATTTGATATGTCATGATGTTATATTGATTAATTTTCATTAACGTTGCAGATCACGATGGCATCGAAACACCATCTAGCTTTCACCCCTGCCTTTCAATGGTTCACGTGCAGATCCACATCCAAGGAGCAGTCGGAGCATACTTCGTTCACCTCGGTATCGACTGCTCAGGGACCTTCACCATCGGCATTTACTCCATCGGTGACATCTACTCTACCGACAGCATCTACTCCATCGACAACTAAGCCTCTATCGTCACGGGCATCTGAGTGTACATTTTTATTATATTAGCACAACTTTATTTTTTATATCGTATTTGTACACTTATATATTTGCATAATGTATTTGCATTCTAGGTGCATCATCCAGTCGGATATTTCATGGTCTCACATGTATGGCACACGTGTGGAACCACCAGCATTAGGTGATGGTGCAGTATGATGTAGAGGAGACGCCGGTAGGAAAGACCGTATGGGAGATGCATTCCTTTTTTGGAGTGCTTGTAAGACGGTCGAACATCATTCCCGTAGAGCCCAAAGACTAACATTTGATGATGCTGCCGTCTGAAATTGAGTATGGGAGGAGATATGGATAAGTACGTGTATCTTAGTTATATTTATGCATTTTATATGTTTACACTATATATGTTTGATTAGAATAATTTTGTAACTAATTTTTGAGAAATTTATACAGAGAAGGTATGACTTTTTCGATCATGAGAGGGCTCGAAATATCTGACTGAAGAAGATCGGAGAGTTATACCAGGGTTACAAGGTCAAGCTCCACAGAGGATGGCTCGAGCATCGAATGAGACACTTCCAGAGGAGCTTGTTTCCTTGGATACAGGACTGTCCTTCGAGTCAATAGGAGAGGATGGTTAGACACTGGAAGGAGCCAGGAGTTTCGAGATAAAATTTCTAACTTTTTAAATTTTTTAATATGCTTAAAATTTTATTTAAATATTTTTTAAATATTTATTATTTATTTGAATACTTGTTAGGCTACCCTTTTCATCAAGAATTGGGAAGAACCGTGCAGCTGCAGGAGTATACACACACTCTAAGGCCACGAGTCTATGGCCAAGTCGTGTGCATAAGAGAGATAATTAATTCTAAATCTTACTAGATAAATTAAATTCATATTTTTTATCATCTTTTTGATAAATTTATTCTTTATTATAGTTGATGAGAGATGAAGTGATGCCCAGTCATAGCGAGATCTTCCGATCCAGTCACACGAACAAGAGATGGGCAGGCCCATGAACGTCGCAATCGGACGTATTTTTGTAAAGTATTAAATATATTAATATATATGATTAATATTACAGTATTTTTTATAAAATTTTATTTTAATTTATAATTATCGGATCAGTTAGATGCGCTTGCAAGCGAGGGCCCGGATACCTCTAGGGCTCCATGATCATCTATCTCAAGTCTTGAGGTCTGAGCACTCTGGGAGGATCCAATGCAGGCCCAGACACAAGCTGACGAGCTACTGATCCGAGACGAGCACCTCCTCATAGACTTCTGGTGTCGTCAGTCGGAAGAGCTTGAGGAGGCATTGGCATGGGTAGATCATGCTGCGACACGGTCAGATCGAGCTGAGAAGCGCGCATCTCATCTGGAGGACATCGTGAGAGACATGATGTCGACACTCAACGTATGTTTTGAAGTCATGAGCTTCGAGGATATGTTGACCCTCATTTCCACTTCAGCTCTGACTCTGGCTCCAGCTCCAACTCCAGCTCCGACTTTCGATGACGACGACGACAACGATGATGTAGATTTAGGAGACTTTTGATGTATTTTATTTTTTTAAAAAAATATTATAATAAATTTTATTTGATAATAAAATTTTAGCATTTCAAAATAATTTTTAGATTTATTATATTTTCTTATATTATATATCTATATTTATCAAATAAAATATATAAAAAAAATTTAATTTTTTTAATTATTCAAGATCTATGGATAGCAATTTTATAACCACTGTAATATCCGTGCCAACCACTGTCATAGGATTCCAGTGCCAACCGCTATACTAGACCTATGGTAGCGGTTAAGAAATCGCTGCTATAGATTATCTATGGCAGCTATATAAACGCTGCTATAGATATCCTATGGCAGTGGTTACATAACCGCTACGATAGGTCGATCTATTGCAACGATTTATAAATTACCGTAATAGATAATCTATGGCAATGGTTCTAACAACCGCTGCCATAGAGCTACAGCGATGGTCGTAGTAGCAGCAGTCAAAAAATCGCTGTCATAGCCTATAGCAGCAATTTTTTGGGCTATGACAGCGGTTACAAACCGCTGCCATAGCCATTTTTTGTAGTGAATGATAAAAATAATTTAGAAAAATTTGATGTTAAGATGGATGAGGATATCTTTATTGGATATTCCACATCTAGCAAAGCATATAGGATCTTCAAGAAACACATATTGGTTGTTGAAGAATTTATTCATGTAATATTTAATGAAGCTAACAATCTACCTTCAAGAAAGAAAGATATTCTTAATGATGATGTAGGTATTCTAAAGAATCGAATGAAGGAGTTCAATTTGAAAGAAAAATTCATCTAGAATGAAGATGGAGCAATAAAGGCTATTGAGTAAGAGGAAGATGCTGAACAAGAAGCAATAAGAGAGCATAGAGATCTGCCCAAAGAGTTGAAGTATGTACACAACCATCCAAGAGATCTAATTCTAGATGATCTTTCATAAAAGGTAAAAACTCGATCCTCCTCTAGAGATATTTTTGATTATCTTGCAATTTATTTTCTAAATTAAACTTAAGAATATAAAGAGGCTAAAAATGACTCTAATTGGATGTTAGCTATACAAGAGGAACCTAATCAATTTGAAAGAAATTATGTTTGTGCACTTATAAGTAGACCACTAGATTATCCTATAATTAGCACTGAATAGGTGTTTAAAAACAAACTAGATGAACATAGAAATATAGTTAGAAACAAAGTCAGGATGGTGGCAAAAGGATATAATCAAGAAGAAGGGATTGACATTGATGAAATATATGTTCCTATAGCAAGACTAGAGGCAATAAGAATGTTACTTGCTTTTACTTGCTACATGAACTTTAAATTATTTCAAATGAATGTAAAGAGTACCTTCTTGAATGGTTATATCGCCAAAGAAGTATTTATATAACAACCCTCTGGATTTGAAAATCATTCATTTTCAAATCATATATTTAAATTAAATAAAGTATTATATGAACTTAAACATGCACCTAGGGCTTGGTATGAGAGACTATGTATATTTTTCTTAAAAAATAAATTTCCTAGAGGTAGTGTAGATGCTACATTATTTTTGAAAAAAAATAATGACCTTCTTATAATTTAAATTTATGTGGATGGCATCATATTCGGAGCTACTGATGAGAATTTTTATCAAGAATTTGCTGAGTTAATATAGAAAGAATTTGAGATGGGCATGATAGGAGAACTGACCTTCTTCCTTGGGCTTCAAATCAAACAAATAAAGAAAGTGATCTTCATCAACCAAACCAAGTGCGTCAAGAAAATACTTAAGAAGCTTGGTATGGAGAATGCAAAAGAGATTAGCACATCAACAAGCCCCACATACAAACTTGACAAAGATGAAAATAGTAAAAGTATGTGTTAGTGCAGAATCTGGTTGACGTCGGATCAAGTTGAAGTTGAGAAAGAAGAGGTCGCTGTTGGTGACTTGCAAAATAAAGTTCCATCCGGAGTCGGTGGTGTGGCTCCGGCAGGACCCTCCAACAATCAAGTTAACTCTTCTGGCTAACAGAAATAGAGTGCTCAAAAAAGAATTCAGCAAAATTTTGGAAAGAAGAAGAGGGCTTAGAGAAAATATATCTAGAGGATTCTTTTTTATAGATGGAGCCTGTAACAAACTAATAATGATAACTATAATCGTTCGGTAGTGGGCCGCTCGAAGCCACGTAAAATTTATTACGAAGAGAGGTATCATCCGTAGTAGACTGATAATGATAGTCGTAACCATCAGATAGTGGGATCGTCTATAGCAGACTGATAATGATAGTCGTAATCATCTGATAGTAGGATCATCCGTTCATAGAGATTTAATAGTCAAAATTTAGAGAAAGTAGGCGTTGGTTGGTGAAGAGCTTTGATATATATCAATTCTAGAGAAGTTCAAACTCCTAAAAGGAATACGGCTAGAGGAAATCATTTGAAAGGAATGCTAGTTGAAATTTGAAAGTAATCCACTAGAGGAATCCGGATGGAGTTTGACTGATGGAGAAATTCAGGAGTTCGACTGGTAGAGAAGTTCGACTGAAGAAGAAGTTTGAAAAAAGTTTGGCTCCTGAAGGAATCTGACTAAAGAAGAAGTCCGAAAGAAGTTTGGCTACTGAAGAAATCCGACTGAAGGAGACGTCTAAAAGAAGTTCAGCTCCTGAAGGAGTTCGACTGGAGTTTAGCTACTGGAGGAGTCTGGAAGAAGTTCGACTAAAGAAGAAATCTGAATGGAGTTCGACTTCTAGGAGAATCCGACTGAAGGAGAAGTTCGGAAGGAGTTCAATTTCTAGAGAAATCCAACTGAAGAAAAAATCTGAAAGGAGTTCACTCCTGGAGGAGTCCGACTGAAGTTCAGCTACTGAAGGAGTTTGGAAGAAGTTCGACTGAAGAAGAAGTTCGGATGGAGTTTGGCTCCTAGAGAAATTCGATTGAAGGAGAAGTTCGGAAAGAGTTTGGCTCTTGGAGGAATCCTACTGAAGGAGAAGTTCGATCGAAGGAGAAGTCTGGGAGGAGTTCGATTGAAAGAAAAGTTTGGCTGAAGAAGAAGTCTGGTCGAAGAAGAAGTCTGGGAGGAGTTCGACTGAAGGAGAAGTTCAGCTATTGAAGAAGTCTGAAAGGGATTCAGTCATTGGAGGAGTCCGAAAGGGGTTCAACCGCTAGAGAAGTCCGAGGGAGAATTCGATCATTGGAAGAGTTTGGCCACTATAGGAAGAATTTTTGATTGAAGCTCTTCCATGATTACTAGTTATATTAGACTAAGCATCAAACTGGACTTCGACGATAGTAGGATTTATCCCCAATAATAGTCCTCCCACTTTTGAGTTCGAAATTCGGAGAAAAGAAGTACAAAAAAAAAGATGATTGTCAAAGTTCTTTTTTGGGCTATGCACCCATTGAGGTTGAAGCTCAAAGGAGATCTTATCTTCTATTGAAGTTGAAGTTTCAGAGAGATCTTATCTTCTGTTGAGGTTGAAGCTTGGGGGAGATCTTATCTCCAACCGAGGTTGAAGTTGATTATATCTTCTGTTGAAGTTGAAGCTCGGAAGAGATCATATCTTCTATTGAAGTTGAAGCTCGGAGGAGATTTTATCTCCTATTGATGTTAAAGCTTGGGAGAGATCTTATCTCCATTCGAGGTTGAAAGTAATCCTATTTTCTGTTGAAGTTAAAGCTTCGAAGAGATCTTATCTCCAGTCGAGGTTGAAGGAGATCTTATCTTCTATTGAAGTTGAAGCTCGAGAAAGATTTTATCTCTAGCTAAGATTGAAAGAGATCTTTTCTCCTGTTGACGTTGAAGCTCGAAGGAGATCTTATCTCCGACTGAGGTTGAAGGAGATCCTATCTTCTATTGAAGTTGAAGCTTGGAAGAGATCTTATCTCCAATCGAGATTGAAGGAGATCTTATCTCCTATTTAAGTTAAAGCTCGGAGAAAATCTTATCTCCAGTTAAGATTGAAGAAGATCTTTCTCCTATTGACGTTGAAGCTCGGGGAGATCTTATCTTCAGTCAAGGTTGAATTAGATCCTATCTTTTATTGAAGTTGAAGCTCGGAGGAGATCTTATCTCTAGCCGAGGTTGAAGGAGATCCTATCTTCTGTTGAAGTTGAAGCTTTGGGAGAGATCTTATCTCCTATTTGAGGTTGAAATTTGGGGAAGATCTTAATCTCCAGCCGAAGGTTGAAGGTGATCTTATCTTTTGTTGAAGTTGAGCTCGAAGGAGATCTTATCTCCAGTCGAGGTTAAAGAAGATCCTATCTTCTGTTGAAGTTGAAGCTCGGAAAAGATCTTATCTCCAGCCGAGGTTGAATGAGATTCTATCTTCTGTTGAAGTTAAAACTCGGGAAAGATCTTATCTCCAACCAAGATTGAAGGAGATCTTGTCAAGGCCTCTCCTCTCACCTCGTCTAAAATGAACGAGACCTTCGACTTTGCTCACGTTAGGATGAGGTCTTCTCTTATTCCAAATGGATTGTAGGAGCACATTAGGGCCATTGTCGGGATCCTTTCCTCTCACTTCGTCTAAAATAAATGAGGTCTTCGACTTTGCTCATGTTAGGATGAGGTTCTCTTCCTATTTCTAATAGACTGTAGGGCACATTAGGGCCATTGTCGGAGCTTCCCCCCTCACCTCGTCTAAAATGAATGAGGCTTTCGACTTTGCTTACGTTAGGACGAGGTTCTTCTCCTAATTCTAATAGGCTGTAGGGATACATTAGGATCGTTGTCGGGGTCTCCCTCTTTACCTCATCTAAATGAATGAGGCCTTCGACTTTGCTCACGTTAGGATGAGGTTCTCCTCCTATTCCTAATGAGCTGTAGGAGGGCCATAAGGGCCATTGTCAGGGCCTCTCTCCTCATCTCGTCTAAAATGAATGAGGCCTTCGACTTTTGCTCGCATTAGGATGAGGTTCTCCTCCTATTCCTAATGGACTGTAGGGGCACATAAGGGCCATTGTTAAGACCTCTCTCCTCATCTCGTCTAAAAGGAATGAGGCCTTCGACTTTGCTTGCGTTAGGATGAGGTTCTCCTCCTATTCCTAATGGACTATATGGGCACATAAGAGCCGTTGTCAGGATCTCTTTCCTCATCTCGTCTAATAATAATGAGGCCTTCAACTTTACTCACATTAGGATGAGGTTCTCCTCCTATTCCTAACGAACTATAGGAGTACATTAGGACCGTTGTCAGGACCTCTCTCCATCTCTTGTCTTAAATAATCGGAGGTCTTCGACTTGCTCATGTTAGGATGAGGTTCTCATTTTATTTCTAGCATGATCACTTTTGATTGCTTCTTTTCTATCATCACATAGTTTTTGTACCAAGAAATAATAATGTTGAAATTGAGTTTTATTGAAGAAAAATTACTAGCAATGCATTCTCAGATTTTTTGAATTTTAAGATCGTGGGAGCGTTGTTCCTTCGAGCTCCTTCAGATGATAAGTTTTAGACCGGACGATCTCCTCTATTTCATACGGGCCTTTCCAATTTGGGGTAAGCTTCTCCTAGCTTTGAGGCTGAGAAATGACAGTCCATCGAAGCACTAAGTCTTCTAGAGATAGTGTTGATGATGATGAGAGACGGCTGATCTCCTTATTGTTCCTTCCTTATTGATGATTTTGGCTGCAACAGCACCCTTGACCGATATTCTCTTACTTTAAGTCGACGTCTGAGGAATCGATCCAGCCAGTCTCTTCTGATGAATTTCTCGATCCTGTCTTGGAGTAGGATGAGAGTGCATTCTTTCAGACCTCAGTAGTTGCTGTTAATCGATCGGATCAGAAGTTTCATCATAGCTTTTGAATTGGAGCAGCATCATGGAGTAGCATCATGGTTCGAAAGGCCTTCAGATGATCAATCGGATTAGAGATTCCATCGTAGCTTTCGAATTAGAAAAATTTGAAGTTCGACAGAACGGACTCTTGCATAATTCAAAAAAAAAAAGGAGGATCGGTGCGGACGTCGTCATGGTGAGCCGGGGCGATGTGATAGAGTTTCTCAATCCATCGATCCATCTTCCATAGTTTTTTATTGAGGACGTCATCTCGATCGTAGATCTTGGAAGACTTCCGGCTGTAGATAGAGAATATCTCTTTTGAAGAAGAATCATGATCTGAATAAGGATTCTTTGCTCTCTCTTTTTTCTTTCCAGGAATGATGGGTATGTTAGCCCAAGTATTTTTCTTTGGGATTGATTTTTGACATTCTGATGGTGGATTTTCTGACGAAACTACCACCGGAGGTTGCCACATGGTCTGTACCATTTCGATGAGGCCCTGAATCTGCTGCATCAATAGATTAAACTACTTCGAATCTACCATGATCGTCAATGAAGGAGGAGATTGAAGTACCGATGATGGAGTAGGAACGAATGGATCTAGCTCAGATCTGATGGCAGAAGTGGTAGATCTTCGGATAGTTGCCTTTCTTGAAGGCATTTTTTGGGATTGAGGAAGAGGATGGAGATGAACCTTGAAGAAGAAGATTCATAGAATCGATTGAGCACTTCTTTAAGAATAAGGATACCTCAGGAATAGAGGGTTCTTCCTCTAGCACCATCTTGTTGGTGTAGAATCTGATTGACGCCGGATCAAACTCAAATTGAGGAAGAAGAGGTCACCATCGGTGACCTATAAAATAAAATCCTATCCGAAGTCGGTGGTGGTGGCTTCAGCAAAACCCTCCGACGATTAAGTCAGCTCTTTCGATCAATAGAAATGGAGTGCTTAGAAAAGAATTTAGTAGAATTTTGAAAAAAAAAAAAATTTAGAGAAAATATATCTAGAGGATTTCTTTCTATAGACGGAGCTTGTAACAGACTGATAGTGATAGCCATAATCATTCGATAGCGAACTGCTCGAGGCCACATAAAATTTATTACGGAGAGAGGTCTCGTCCATAGCAGACTGATAATGACAGTCATAACCATCCGATAGTAGGATCGTCTGTAGCAGACTGATAATGACAGCTATAACGATCCGATAGTAGGATCGTCTGTAGCAGACCAATAATGATAGATGTAACCTTTTAATAGTGGAATCATCTGTTCGTGAAGATTTAATAGTCAAAGTTCGAAGAAAGTAGATGTTGGTTGGTGAAGAGCTTTGACATATATCAATTTCAGAGGAGTTCGAACTTCTAAAAGAAATACGGCTAGAGGAGATCATCTAGAAAAAATGTTAGTTGAAATCTGAAAGTAATCTACTAAAAAAATTTGGATGGAGTTTGACTGATGGAGAAGTTCAGAAGTAGTCCGATTGGTGAAGAAGTTTGACTGATGGAGAAGTCCAAAAGGAGTTTAACTCCTAGAAGAATCTGACTGAAAGAGAAGTCTGAAAGAAGTTTGGCTACTAGAGGAATTCGATTGAAGAAGAAGTCTGAAAAGAGTTTAGCTCCTGGAGGAATCCGACTGAAGAAAAAGTTTGGAAGAAGTTTGGCTCCTAAAGGAGTCCAATTGGAGTTCAACTACTGGAGGAGTCTGAAAGAAGTTCAGCTGAAGAAGAAGTCCGAATAGAGTTCGGCTCCTGGAGGAATCCGACTGAAGAAGAAGTTCGAAAGAAGTTTGGCTCCTGAAGGAATCTAACTGAAGAAGAAGTCTGAAAGAAGTTTGATTCCTGAAGGAGTCCGACTGGAGTTTGGCTACTGAAGGAGTCTGCAAGAAGTTTGGTTGAAGAAAAAATCTGGATGGAGTTTGGCTCCTAGAGAAATTCGACTGAAAGAAAAGTCTGAAAGAAGTTCGACTCCTGGAGGAATCCGACTGAAGAAGAAGTTCAGCCGAAGGAGAAGTCCGATTGGTGGAGAAGTTCGATCGAAGGAGGAGTTCAACTGAAAGAAAAGTTCGGCTGAAGGAGAAGTCCGATCGAAGGAGAAGTCTGAAAGGAGTTCAGCTGAAGGAGAAGTTCGACTGCTGAAGGAGTTCGAAAGGGGTTTGGCCGTTGGAGGAGTTCGGGAGAGAATTCGGTCGTTGGAAGAGTTCGATCGTTGGAGAAAGAATTTTTGATCAAAGCTCTTCCGTGATTATCAATTATATTAGGCTAAGCATCAGACTGAACTTTGGTGGGAGCGGGGTTTATCCCTAATGGTATGAATAAAAAGCTCTATAGAGGTATGATAAGTTCCTTACTTTACTTAACTATAAGCCTGATACTTTATTTAGTGTTTGCATGTGTGTAAGATTCTAATCTAATCCTAAAGAATCAAACATGTTAGTTGTTAAAATAATATTTAGATATCTTGTTAACACACATAACTTAGAATTATGATATTCAAAATAATCTTAAATTGATTTAATAAGATACTCAAATATTGATTATGTAGGATGTAGAATAGATAAAAAAAATACTAGTGGTACACATTAATTTCTAGGGTTGAATTAATCTCATGATATAGCAAGAAGCAAAACTCCATAGCATTGTCAATGACCGAGGCCAAATATGTTGCTACGAGAAGTTGCTATGCACAGATACTTTAAACTAAGCAATTATTTGAAGACTTTTCAATCAAACAAAATAATATACCCATAAGGTGTGACAATATCGTGAAGGAAGTCCGACTTCTAGGATATGCATGTAGAAATTAGGGTATGCAGATTTTTAATATTTGAAGATCTGAAATACAGTGGAATAAAGACTTGATCTACATTAACCTCTTTTAATCTATCTAATATACATGATGTAAATCTAATCTACATGCATCAGGATCAATTCATATACTGAAATTAAGGTGTTGAAAATTAAAATTAGATTTACAAGTGAAATAGAAACTAGTGATTAAAATTGAAAATCAGATCTCCATACCTATTTATGGATCGCTATTTACTACAGCTAGCGATCATGGTAATCTAATGAGGTCCTTGATGGGCTGCATAGTCGTCTGGCCTCTACGGATATCCACATGAAGCTTTTGTCATGATCAGAGGCTTGCATCTTCACCGGGGTGCTAGCTTTCTTGCAGAAGATGCCTCCTGACGGTTAATATTGATTTCTTCTTTAGATCTTTTAGACTCTCTCAGATTTTCAGAGAAATAAAGGAGGATGAAGAAGAGAGACCCTTCTCTCTTATCTCTCAAAAGTATGAAGAAGAGAGGAAGAAAAAATCCAAAGAGAAGAACCTTTCTTCTTTTCTTATTTTTCTCTCTAAAGATATGCACAAGAGATGTCCAAAAGAAAGACTAAGCCTTTAGATTGTAGCCCACACCTCCCTCCCTCTCTTTTCTTGTTTTCATGGTGAAAATTACACTCCTCATGCCAAAATCCCAAATAAAAAGGGGGTGTGCAAAGGTATTTTACTTTAGGTCAATGACCTAATTATGATAGAATAAAGAGAGCAAGTTTAGAGGGCGTCCAACTCTTGGACACCTCCCTTATATTTCTAGGCATGGGCTACCTTTTTAATGTGAGAAAACTCACACAAAAAGAAAGAAAAAGGGGTAGCACAAAATGTGGGGCATGGGATTTATTTCCATAAAGAGAGAGGGAGAGTCCCAGTTTAACGAGAAACTCTCGTGATTTTTTGTCAAACCAAACTTAATCCCTATTTAAATTAGAATTGGTACAATCTAATTAAAAATAATCCTCCTATAATTCACTAACACATAACGAATTACTCTATCATAATTTTTGCACTTGATCAATCATCAATCATATTGATAATTAGATTGGTCTGTGATTCATAATCATAGATCAACCATTTGATCAGATAAAGATCTCTTTTATGTTGATCCTATAGGTTCAATTCTATCTAGTAGTGGGATACATTGTGATCTCCTTCAATAATGTCATTAAAACATCTTTCAATAGACCGAAATCTTTATAATTCAACCAATTAAGATTTTATTATTACTAAAATAATTCTCATTGATCTCACAATCCATCAGTGATACCTAATAGTATATAATGGTAATCCAGTAGAACCAAAAATGAATATCTAGGTGCAGTTATCGTGTAGTTCAATTCTTTTGTTGTGAGTCCCAATAGGACGCAGATCAAGGATAACTCGTCAGACCCGTTCATCCATCATATATCAGATTCAATCGACTCGAGTTCATGTGAAATCTTATAAAAACTCTTTTCCATTATTCACCTACCATGGCTATGAATTTTAGGACTCGATCTCATAATCTGCATAAGACTTCTTCCTATCTATCAGGGTTGACAGATCCCATCTTGGTGCACATCCTATTCCTACAATGGACCTACTATAGCCAACATATACTATAAGGTAGCATATGGCTAGGTATCCAATTAATTGTATAGTCAAACTACAGCAACCCCTATTGTAAATAGCTGATGCACCATAGGTCAAAGAACTATTTACACAACTGCAACTTTAAGTAAATCACTGATGAGTGGTGAGCCATCCTAATGACTTCTCGTATTGATCATGCTTAATATCCTTGATCTCTATCAAGCACCTGCACTCTTATTCTAGTATTCCTATACTATAGACTTGAGACTCATCTATCCTCGAAGGAAAGCGATCCATTCACCACTCTATTTGAATCAGTCACCATCCTCATAACGATCCATCGATCGGGAGCATTTAGGAATTGATCCTAAATGACACATGTCTCAAATTCTCAACTCTTAAGAATGCATGCCATTGTCAAGTCAACTCCTCGGGCGATTCATGGACATAATTTAAATACACATGACATGAATGAAAAATAATCCAAAAATTTTATTAACTTAAAAATTTTAATTATAAAATTATATCCCTAGAAGTGTACATGCGTCAGCCAATCTGACTTTTAGAGCATACATCTAATATAATAGTGCTATAAACTTAAGTAAAAATCCTATTCAGCATTTCAGAATTAAACATATTGAAATTAGACATCACTTCATTAGAGATCATATTCAAAATAATAATATTATGCTTGAATTTGTCTCAACTAAAAATTAATTTACTGATATTTTCACAAAATCATTAGATGAAGATGTAATTGCGGAGGCTGAGCCTGAGGTACAGGGACCCTCTGTTCCCTTAGCAACCATACCAGCATCTCCTTCTATTGTTGGTCCCTTATTCATAGCCCCTGGATCACCCCGCACCCCTCAAGATCATCATAGATAGGTACCAGACATGCCTCTAGATTTTAGTGTAGATAGATTGGTGGAGCAGCTTGTAGAGCATGTCACCGGAAAGATCACTGAGATGTTAACTGATCTGAAGCATCTGATCATTTTGAGTTTGGAGGAGCAGAGGATTTCTTTAGAAGGACATACTAATATGCTTAGCTAATAGATTAGTGGTATATTCTAGAGGCTAGAGATTTTAAAGAAAGGGCAGCATGGGTCTTCGACACAAATTGAGATATTGACTATGAAGACTATTAAGATTGCCAGAAGAATGAAAGAGACTTTAGTTACTCAGTGTACCAATGCAGAAGTGATTATCACCACTCTTGACAGATGAGGAGAAGATTGGAAACCTTGGTTCTTAGATTCCCTTATCTTTCTCTCAGCCTTCCTCCTCTCCTAGACTAGCCCCTCACCTTTTCTCTACTAGACCTCAATCCTCCTCTGAACCTATCATCGAATTTCTTTCTAATGAAGACTAGGTTTAGTTATATTTACTGTTTGTTTTGTGAAGTTATACTTTGTTTGTTATTTGTCTTAGTTATTTTTGTAACTTTTCATAGTTTATACTTTTGTGTTGTGTATATTGGTGCTATGCCAATTTTTGTAAATCAATATACACTTGTGTTAATGTAATTTCTCTCTTAAATGCAATGCGATAAAAGTTTCTTACCTTTATATCATTTGTATTTTTTCATGTGATTTTGATGATGATAAAAAAGGGGAGAACTTAGAGAAAGAGAGAAGAATGAAAATGTATGAAATTACAATGAGGAAAATGTATGGAAGTGCAATAAGAAAGGACAGTATAAAAATTTGACTTAAGCATTATCTAAGGGGGAGCACAATTAGGTTGAAACTTAAAATTAAAAATTTTCTAAGCATAATTTAAGGGGAAGCAATGTTGAAAAGTTGAAAACTTGAGCACTTCAATGAATGTCCACAAATTTTGCATTATATTAAATAATTCATATCGAACAATCATTTCTTATAATTATTGTATATGTTGTATATATTATTTATATTATTTCTAGAGTACTCAATATTTTGTCATCATCAAGAGGAAGTTTGTTGACCCACTAAGTAATTTTGATGATGACCAATCATTAGAGCACATGATTACTAATATTTTTCTTTTAAGTATTTCAAAGATTGAAAGAAAGAGAGCTCTTAGAACAAAATAAGGAAGAAACCAAGTGCATTTCAAGTTTAACCCATGAGATAATTTTTTGGAGTTAAATTTCATTGAAAAAGGCCTTGGAAAGGATTTGAGTCAGCTCCAAAAGGTTTAGAGTCGACTCCAAGACTTTTGGCACACTAGCACGTAAACTTGGCATGAGGTCAAGATGACTCAAAATTAGCCTGAGTCGACTCCATCTCAGGGGATAGAAATCTTGTTTCTGTGCATTGAGATCGAGTCGGCTCCAAGATTTTTTAAGTCAACTCGAAGATGCAGATGAGCCATCTCCAACAAATCCGAGGTGACTCCATCTCAATGGTGTAAAAATTTTAGACAACTACATTTTGGACACCTGAGAGCGAGATCACTCATGAAGCAGTCAAGATGACTCGAGTAGTCAAGTCAACTTGAAATCAGCCTAGTCAACTCGAAACACGCTGACAGCTTTAATGGCCAGTTTTGCAATGAATCAATTTTCTTTCCAATAGCTAGTTTTCATCTCCAATGATTAAAATCGATTATTTTTGGGCTTCAACCACTTCAAACTTGATGCGAATGCTCCAAATATAAAAAGAAACAAGAGGAACAATTAAAGGGCACTATTCATTGAGAGAAAATTAAAAAAAATTTAGTATTTATTGAAAATAAGAGAGCACACCTACTTTTAACCAACAATCTTTTGATATTTGTGAGCATTGAAGAGTTCTCCAAAGGCATTAACTATAAGCATTGAAGAAGACAACCATCGAGCTTAAGTGACAACTAATCTGCTCAACAAAGAAGCTTCATTTGTTGTAAAATTTCTATCCTTAGTTGATTGTTGTAATTAGTTTCAGCAATGATTGAAACTAAGGAAAATGGTTGATCCATCCCTGAAATTGGATTTTGTAGCCTTAGTTAAGGCATATAAAGATTGTAGTTGGTGAACCTAAGATAAAACCAATTGGATTTATAGATAGTGAGTGTGGTAAAACTATCCAACTATAATCTTGAGGGATTATAGTGAAATTTTCAATAAACTTACAAAGGGAGAGGATGTAGGTATTGATTGTGCACCAAACCACTATAAAAGATTGTCTTGTGTGTGATTGCTTTCCTTTTACTTGCATCTCTCATTTAGTTCTCGTTGCACCATCACATAGCAATTAAACTATTCAATTCTGCACATATCTATTTTAAGTTTTAAAAATTCAATCCATCCCTCCTCCCCTCTTGGGTTGTCTAGCTGTGCAAGCCACCCTAGCTCAAGCCCTGCCACCCTATAAAGCCCATCTCTCCTCAGAATCATTGATTTCTCTATTTTTTTCCCTGATTTGTGCCTCTCTTGCCATTAAAATTCTCCTCCAACAATCGTGACCTGCTATCGCCACCACCATCAATAAACCCTCCTCCCTCCTGTCCTTCTTTTGGCTCAAGATGCCACTACCATGGTAATAAGGTGCAACACCGCTTTTCCCTCTCTTGACTCCCCTAAGCATGGCCAGATTATCGCCTTTGGCTACTGACACTTCAACCACACCACCATTATCGACCATCATCAATTCCACCCCTCCTTCTCCCTCCTAATCCCTATTTAGTTTGAGAAAAGAGGAAGAAAGAAAAGAAAAAAAAAGAAAAGAGAGAAAGAAAAGAAAGAAAGAAAAAGAGAGGAAAGAGAAGAGAGAGAAAGAGAGGAGCATTGAGAGAGAGAGATAGATCCAATCTCTCGAACCCATCTTATGAATCAAATTTCAATTTGATTGAGTTTAAATCAACCTAAACTGACCCAAACCTTGATTAGACCAGGGCCAAATGGAGATTCTCTTTCTTTTTTTCATCCATGTTTTTTTAATTAAAGGCTAATGATTTTGTTAATTTATTTGATCAGAATCTTCATCATCAGATGAGTGTCAAATCTAGGGATCGAGTTGCATACTACTTTTGAACTTGATTGTCGATAAGTTTTTTTTTATCTTTAAATTTTTTAGTATATATTCACATATTTAAAAATTAAATTTTATATAAAAAAATAATTAAAATATTTTAAAATTATAAAGTTTAGAATTATGTATTTCAAGCATGAAAAGTAATTTAAAATTATGGATCAAGCACTGTGTCACCTTAGTATGATTATAAAATTTAAAATGAGATAATTTTTTTATTTTAATATTACATGACCTTTGGATACAATATTATACATGTTTATTCTTCCATGAATTTTTAATAAAAATTATTCTTTTGTTTCTAAAAATGACATATGAAAAACTTGATTTGATATTATTATAAAAATAAGTATGATTATTTAGTTATATTGAAATTATGAGAAATACTCTCTAGTTAACTATGATTCGGATTTATCCAATAGGACTGATCGTTGGTCATATATCATAAATTAGTTTCTTTCAGACATAGCCAGTCGAGGTTGATCGCTGGCATAACTAATTTTTTCGGACTTAACCAGTCGGGACTAATTGCTGGCACACGTTAATGTATCGTATGTGTATATTTTAGAACTAGTTTTAGCTAATCATGTTCATATGAATTAAAGCTAGTTCCTTCAGACCTAACCAGTTGAGATTGATCATTGTCACATATTGATGCATTACGTGTTTATTTTTCAGGAGGCTAGTTTTTTTCGGATCTTGTCATAGGATTGATCATGGCTGTAGTCACTAAAGATTGAGAGAGAATTTTTAAATTTTATTATTATATTTGGTATATGTTGAAAAAAAATTATGTTATTACATATTACTGTTAAATTATTATATTGTAAAAGTTAATTATTCTTGATCCCTTAGAAATATTGGTAATCTACTAAGCTAGTAAAGCTCACTTTTTTTTTTTCAAATCCAAAAGATCCTGTGGGGGGACCGACAAATAAGGAGCATAAAGTTTTACATGTTATTTTCTTAGTTGTCTTTAAATAAAAATATTTTGAACCTTTGTGGACCTTTATTTTATTTCTTATTAACTTTGTAGAGTTTATCTTTCTATTAAATAAAAGTATTAGTGAATTTATTTTTACCACTGTCTGAGTGAGATTATTGTGATTATGTATTGATAAAAAAATAGGCTTGCATATTTGGTGAAATTAAATCCCAAAAATGTGGGGCCATCTATTGCACGTCCGACTTGGATCATTGGATCGAGTGTGATAGAGGGTGTAGTAGTTACAAGTTCCTTCTCATTGGGAATCCGATGTTGAGGCTGTAATATCTCATTTTTTCATAAACCAAGTTATAATAAAAACCCACTTTAGGCTCTTATGCATCTATTCTCATCTCTACTGCCCAAATATACTCCTCGGATGGGGATCGGATGTACTCCCCAGCCATCCTCATTCGAGAGAAAAGGATGACAGAAGAAGATTCATGAAACTGGCTTATCCATCGGCAATTCTCTTTTCACCTCTGTATTTTTTTTAATATAATCAAAACAAAACTTAGACATTCCACTGCATTATTTAAAAATATTTAATATACCAAAATAAACTGATAAATATAGCATATATAAAATTTGCCATGTAATATCAAGATCATACATGATTTAGATCTAAATACTAAATAATAAGGCTAGAAGGTGGCTCTGATATCATAATATTAGAAAATATCTTAAATAAAATAATTTTATGTAGCAAAGATATTAGTGATATGTATCTTCTGCCATTATTGTTTGAATATAGTTTATTCACAAAGAAATTTGAAAGAGTCTTCTAACCTGAATAAACTTGGCTAGGGACTTCTATCATAACCAAAATATCAATAGTTTTCTTCTATCTATCAAGGAGATAGTGGGTGGTTATGTACAACCAAAAGTTATTTAACTAATAAGGCATCTTTGTGGGCCATATATAAAGCCATCATGGTAAATATTTATTGGTCTTGCGCCTAAAAGGCCATCGGTTTGGTCTATTTGTCATATCGTGCGACCATACGGTGCATGCTATAATTTTTGCTATTTATGCTACTCAATATCATCAAACGTTCACCTTGCAATAGAACTACGGGTAAATACCAAAATAGAGATCAGTTAATTTTTACACCATCTAAATAAGTGAAAACCTAAGGAAAGAATTAAGGGCATGTTTTGGTTCAAATTCATAACCAAAATAGAATGGAATGGAAACCGGATTGGATATATATATATATATATATATCCCTGGATTTGAATAATAGAAGAGAATAGATATTGAATTTTAGAGAAATGGGACAATTCCCCTCTCCCTTAAAATCAGAATGGGAACGTGATTCTTTTCAACCAAATGGTTGAACAAAAATCACTCACTTTTATTCTTATTCCAAAATTCAACTCCGTCTAACCAAATATGCCCTACCTCCGCATCTATTACCACTGCCTTCCATTTGATAGTCAATTTGGATTCTTTCTCTGGGTTATCCGATTGGTGGTCGCATGTCATGATTTAGAGCAGTAAATTATTGGACAATGTTAGTTGACTAGACTTCTACGGATTGGTCAGTTGGATGAGGTGATGCTAAGCTTGATGGTGGCAGCTGTAAGGTTAAATTAACGCTATGTAAATAAGTTGATCATGTTAGTTGATTCAGTAATGCGCATAGACTAACGGAAAGATGGTGCAATAGTGGCCATGGTTGCTGTAAGGTTTACTTTTTGAATCGAATGTTACTTGACGCTATTTTTTAATCATCTCTCAGCGTGCAACCCAGGATGATTTCTTAGAGATGACCCATTCCCGAATTTAGATCCCCATGAGCTGAGCATGTCCATAAATCCTGACCAACTTGTAATTAGGTAGATCATGGACCCTCTTACTTATCCTGGATTGAAACTAATTAATTAAGGCTGAAGGGGGACCAAATTTGGATTCATGGAATTTGTTGAAAAATTAAGGTCTAACCTTAAAACTTATACCATCTTGCCACAAACCTAAAATATACTAAGTTTGTCTCGAGCCCACCTGAAGCCCTATAAACATGTGCAGAAACTTTGGAGAAAAATGAGGAAATGGAGCCAGCCATAAAAAATTGCAGTCCATCTTGTCACGCACGAATCGTGATGGTATATTAATTATTCGACCACCGCTTGCTGGTCCTTGCACGTTTAAGCCTTAGTCCAAAAGTACTCCAAGGAGATGCGAAATGATGGTGGTGGCAGCTGCGAAGTGGAAAAGCGTGCGGTTTTTTCCTCTCCCTCGATGAAGGGCCATTTATCACGATATGCCCGTGGAGCACGATTATTTAAAATTTTCAATATAATTTTCAAAATTAAATAAAATTAATAAAATTTTATTATAAAAAAATTATAAATAATTTATGAAATTATTTAAAAATAAAAATAATCAAATTTAAAAATATATAAGATACTATTTTAAAATATATTGCTATCTCTTTAAATATCTAAAAATATCAGTCGGTATTCTCGAGAGAAGATTGGTGGAGATTAAGGATGAAAAAAATATATTATAATTAAAAAAAATTATTAGATAATAAAAAAAATATTAGAAGATTTTTAAATAGCTAATTAGATTAGGTTTCAAGAGATTCATTTTATAAACAACCTATTTTGACTGTTTTAGTTGGCCTAAGAAATTCAAGAGTCCAACATTCCAAATTAAAAGTACTCTAATATTTAAAATATTAAAAACTAAATATTCAAAAACTAAAATCAATATTTAAAATATTAAAATGATAATAATTAAAATTTTAAATAGTTAAATAAAAAATTAAAATAATAATTTTGACTTGGTAGTGTGTTAAGTTCACACCCGCACTCATGCCCCATCTAGCTTCTGTTTGTGTGCATGAATTAAAAATTTTTCTTTAAATCTCTTCAAATATCTCTAAGGACTTAGATAAATTTTTTTTTCATATAAAGAACTCTAAAAATCTTTCTACTGACATGGGATTAAAAAATTTCAATTAAGATGATCAAATATATATATATATATATTTATTTATTTATTTAGAGGGAAATTCTTTATTTAAAAAATTGAGCTCCAAATTTAAATTTTCCTCCAACATGTATTATACTTTGAGGTACATGGTCCTCCATATGCGCAAATTATAATCTGCACCATACCATATGCACCATACCAAACCAAATCTTTTTTTTATTTCGCATTGGCCTCATTTATCATGTGCTTATCTCGATATTTAACCTATAAAAAAAAAGATGAGGTGATTAGTGTGATGCATGGCCACATCATACTATAGTAATTAGGATCATTGATGCTAATAATTACTATTCTAGATATTTATAAGCATCATAAAATTTAATCATGATATTTTCAAAAGCATCAAAAATATATTGATAAGTGAAGCATGAAAATTTATTTTTTTTTGATGCTGGAGAAAAGCATACACTCAAAAAAAGTATCGGCAACTCCTGACGCATGCATGATGTAGGAGCATGATCGTTATCGACTTTACAACTGCTAAAACTATCGAAAGTATATAACTAAAATATAAAAACTTTAATAATTAAAAATATAAAAATCATCACATAAATTAAATAATTAAGTATATACAAAAATATAAATATAGTAAGATATATACCATATAAGAGTTCACAAACATTTATAATGTGGATGCCTGTGCCTTCATTCGTGCCTCGATCATACAAATATTTACATTACTAGAAATCTTTTTAGCATCATGAGTGCATCAGCATACTTTAAATAACTAAGTAGGGATGACTTCAACTCCGAAACTCCTCATCGACCATAATGGTTCGGTCCCAGCAAATGTGTCATCATCTAGGTCTCGATATGATTGGCTTTATAAATGGTAATTAAGGACTTGCCAACATACATTCTGCAATAAGACATGAAGCTTTCTCCTCTATATATATATATATATATATATATATATATTATTATACTAAATAATTATTAATATATACAAATATATCTCCGTCCATCGTATATTCTTCTCGGTGATTGATCCATATAAGAAAGATGAGGTGATTGGCTTAGTACACGGCCACATTAGTGCACAAGGCATCAAACTAATAGTAATTATTGATATCCATGCCTGTAAGCCTAGTGCCAAAATACGGTTGTTAGAGGTGGATCTACATAACATTTTCTTTCCTTCTCTGTAGATTAAGTAGCCCTCCTCAGAGTAGCTTTTTCTGAGGTTTGAAGTTAGCATCAATCATTGCAAATCCTTCAAATTATAAATCAAGTTCGGCCATTGTCCAACTTGCAAAGTTCGGGGCAGAAACTCGCCCCATAAATTTTATCTTTTGAGTTGTAATCAAAATCTTGAAATCGTGGACTTGAGGAGTGGAGGACTGCCTAATACCTTTGTCACGTAGCACTCTTCAATAAATTTAATTTTGACAACCTAACAAGCCCACTACACAAGTTACATCACACGATTGATCCGCAGCATCACCACCCGTTAATTATGGTCTGTCTCTTTAGCCGTTTCTACATGACCAATTGGTCAATGAGTTCAAACTAAACTACAACATTTGTTGGCTAAAGAATCTACATGCATGGTTTTTTCTTTATTTTTGAATAGAAAGTGGCGATCATTTGCTAATACTATAACATATCTTTGTGGGGCTCGCTGTTGGATAATAACATATTGATATTTAACTTGTAAGTTAATTTTAACAAATAAGCGAAAAGCAAAGATTGATGAATATCTAATAATATTTAGATACTCTAAGATTTTGAAATTTTGATCGTTATCGATAAGTAAGTGGCAGGGATAACAGCAAGATGCTGAATGGAACGTGGTAACAAGTGATGCAAGTATGCAATATAGGCCACCGATTAGTTGGAATGTCAATGTGGCTTCAGGCTTGACAAGATTTTAGGGCTGGTGCTAGTGGACGGTGGAGTCTACTTCCCAGAGCTGATAAGGGCTCTTTTAATTGACTCCATATTTGCTCATCGTTTCCTGCGATAATATACCACGTTAAATGTCATGATATCATTGTGATCTTGCCTTCTCTATTTGGAGTCCACTCTCCCCCAAGATGCTTGGGATATTGGGGTTGAGGCAGAGACAGTTGCATGCATGAATGTTTTTAAGCCAAAGCAAGGATCAAAATTAAGCAAATTTAAGGAATATTAAGCCCAACTATATATGAGCTCAGCACAACTTGAAATGTTCAACCTAGCTTTCTCTTTTCGTTTTCTCTTTTGTTTCTTTTGAGAAAAGGAAAAGGAAGACTCCAGCACGCTATCATTATTCCGGTTCAAAGATTTCAGGCTGGCCATGCAATGATGCGACAGATGTATTACTTAATTGTCTCCATGCCATAATATATTTTTTCTCCTTTCACATCTCATAGCTTGTTGCATAAAGTGCGCAACCTTGCAGCAGAAGTAAATTTACTTTCCTGTGCTCGACAAACCTAACGCATACATCTTTGCAGCAAAGATTTATTATATAGCAGGTAGGAGAACCTTGCCGCAAAGTGCAGACAAATGCTAGAACCCTGACAGTGGACCCACTTAAACCTAGTGCACTATATAGCTAGATATTCTATTCCTTTATATATATAATATATGTATATCAGTGCTTTACGTGCTTGGTTGTCATTTGCAGGAACAGACATCGTGTTAATAATATTAATTTGTCTCTGTTCTCATAATGGGAACAATCCAGTTGTGTCTATTGATATCGGAACAACTGTCTCCACTCTTACCATGAAAAGAAGAAAAGAATTTGATAAACGTGCTCCCATCTTAGTTTATGGGTGTTTAGCTGTCTTGGTCTCTGGACGTAATGAAACGGATGATCACAACATAATCTCTGCAAGTCAACAATAATCTTGTTTGATATTGGCTGTTCATATAACACATGCTCCATGCTGGTCTGTCCGAAATATTACGCCAAAAGGTCTTTCAACGTTGCATGGCCCATGCACGTACGGTTGTCTATAATGCACTTTTTGATTTCTATTTAGAAAATATATATCAAGTAGTTACGAAGGAAGCATAGAAAGGAAACATCACTAGCTTGGGCAGTGTTCGTTTGGTGAGATGTTCTTTCAATTTAGAAAATATCAAGTAACTACGAAGGAAGCATCGAAAGGAAACATCACTTGGGCAGTGTTCTTTTGGTAAGATGGTGGAATCAAATCTCTTTTAATAAAAAAATGGAAATTAAGTGCTAAAGAGTACCGCTAGTTACGAAAAGTTGTCAATCTCACATGAATCCCTCCCTTGTAAATCCTATCTATTTCCATGGCACCAATCTTCTCGAGACGCATTGTAATTAGAGACATTTTGTATGGGTGTACTCAAACTACTCGATAAAAAATAATTAATTAGTACAAGTCATGCTTAAGTTTTTAAGAAAATAGTTTAGGGTGAAATTAATTGTGATTGAGAAAATTTACAAAATGATAGATAAAGGATGATGCACGGATGAGTTTGATATACTCCAGTAAATGACACAATTTACATGTGATGCGAAATGGTGCGATTCTACCAGACATCAACCACGTGCATTGCACGGCTAGTACACATGCTTGTTCAATGCAAGCAGCTTCATATTGCCCATATATATATATATATATATATATATATATATATATATATATAAAATCCACTGTACCTTATGTCCTAAAGTCCTGATAACATGATGGTTAAACAACCTTTATGATCGAAAATCTAGTAAATTTTCATCTCGTTTTCATTATACAGTTTTATATATTATTTTCTAAATATAATTTAAATTTTAATTGCTTATATGAATGACTATCACAACAACAGAGGGTAAGGTAGGAATATAAAACCAAATATTGGCTGATTCAGAGTCCAATTTTAGGCTGACCATGCAATGGTGTTCCTTTCACATGATAGATGTATTACTTATCTCCATGCCATAATATATTTTTGCTTCTTTCACATCCCATAGCTTGTTTCATATGGTATGCAGCCTTGCAACAATAATAAATAGGGGTATGCAAAAAATGGATTGAACTATGAATCTAATATGAACCAGTCTTTTCAGTTCAGTTTATATCAATTTTTTTTAAAAAAATTCAGCTTAGTGCCAATTTAAATAAGTTTAAAACAAAATAAAAAATTTAATTTTAATTTAAATATTTAGAAAATTAATTCAAACCGATTCAATCTGACTTATATGTATCTATAGATATATACATTCAAATCAACTCGATCTAATCCATATGTGTGTGTATATATATATATATTTAAATGTTTGGACTTAGCCCCATCTACGTAGCTCAATTCATTTAACATCAACTACATGACTATACTGAGCTGAGACAGATGACTGTTCTGAGCTGAGACAAATTTCTTCAGTCAATTTGAACTTTTTTTTTTCTTTTGAGAAAGATCGGGGTTAGTAAGGTATTTTTCTCATGATATATTATATAGTATTTAAAAAAATAGTGTATAGGAAACGAAAAAAGATGATGGGATATTATCAGAAGACAGCGAAGATGATATCAAAATATCTATTGTTTTCAGCAAACAAAGACACTCAATTTTATTTTAAATACCATGCAGCAGCGTGTCAAAGAAGAATTTGAGAATAATGATATTTGAACCAATTTTTAATGGATCATTTCAATTTTGGTTGCAGTTTTAGAAAATTGATTCAAGTCTGTTTGGTTCAAAAAATAATCTTAAATTGATCTGACACAGACCGTGCACTCGTTTAAAAAACAAAAAAAAACTTTCCTGTGTTCGGTAATCCTAATGCGCATCTTTCCAGCAAAATTTATTATATAGCAGGAATAACAAGAAGTAGGAGAATCTTACCTCAAATTATGGATCCCATATGCTAGAACACTTACAGTGGACTTACGTAAATCTAGTGCACTAGCTAGATATGCTATTCTTTTATATATTGCGGTGCTTTCTAAGCAATGGTTATCATTAAGCAAAAACGGACTCCATATTAATATTATTAATTAATTTGTCTATATATTTTCTTATAGCGGGAACTGTCCAATTGTGTCCATTGATGTCGGAAAGATTGTCTCCACTCATACGATGATCAGTAGAAAGAAAATAAGTTCATAAACTTGCTCCCATCTTTGTGAAGTGTTTAGATATCTTGGTCTCTAGACATCATGAATGCGAAAGGTATGCAATCCACGACAGGTGATTGCAACATAACATCTACCGGTCAACAATAATCTTGTTTGATATTGGCTGCCTATATAGAAGTCATGCTCTATGCGAATCTTCCCTAAATATTACACCAAAAGTTCTTCCAACGTTGCATGGCCCATGCACGGTTGTCTAGAATGCACTTTGCGCTTTTTATCAAGAAAATATCAAATAAGTTTGATGGAATCATAGAAGGGAAACATCACATGGGCGGTATTCTTTTAGTGAGATGGCAGTATCAAACCTCTTTTAATGAAAAACAAAAGGGAAAGCGCTAAAGCGCACTGGTTAGTTGGGAAAAGAAGTTGTCAATCTCACATGAATCCCTCCCTTTGCCAATTTCATTAATGAATGGCACCAATCTTCTCCAGCCACGTGGTAAGAGAGACATTTTGTATGATTGTACTCGCATTACTGAATAAAAATAATTATCTAGTACAAGTCATGACTATGTTTTTAAGAATATAGTTTAGGTTGAAACTAATTGGTATTGTAAGAATTTACAAGATGACACATTAAGGGATGGTGCATGGATGGCATTTGATACACTCTGGTGAATTACACCACTTAATTACATGGATGCGAAATGGTGCGATTCCGCCAGGCATCAACCATATGCATTGCAAGCCTAATACATACAGATGCTTGTTTTAACCACACAACTTCACATTTAGAAAAAAACAAAAAAAATCTAATCCACCGTATCTTATGTCAATATCCATGTTCCTCACCGAGATCCAATCACTCCTCATCACGCATGAGAACAGGATAAGCTTTCACAAGGGAATAGAAAACTCTGAGCAAAGTCCGGTGGCTCAGACATGGGCCATACGACTGCCTCCCACCCCATCCTATCATCCTTCTTATGGCTGCGGTGACTCGACCGCGACCTCTCCGGTGGCCCCCATCGTTGGAGTTTTTCCTCCATGGTCCAGGGGGAGTTAGGTCTGCCGACACCCACGTTTTCCTCCCTTACTTTGGCCTCATGCGATGGTAATCTTACCCATTTTCCTGAATGCACCACCATGGGCTACGTGAAGACAGTTGAGCAGGATTGTCTTCACCTTCGGTGTCATTACCCCTCTTCTTCCTGCTGCAATAATGTAGTCTCCACTCAATTATTAGTTTATCTGCTAAGGATGGAAGTGACCAAATCTTCAGCAAGACGTAATGGTGTTTTGGATGGGTCGAGAAAGGAGAGGAGGATTTATGTACTGCTAGAGTCCGGAAAGACGATAGGTTCTGATCTAGCTCTTCTTTTCTTGGAGTCACGGGTGGCCTGTACTCGATGGGTTGTAAAGACGGTGTCCTTGTCCTTTGGGATGCCCCCCACGTCTCTTCTTTGTCTTGGTACGTACCAAAACAACGTCTGCGGACTTCATCTCGTGAGTTGTGGCCAGAGAATCACAGGGAGTGGTAAAGGACTCAAAATCACAGATATGCTGTCAATTCCATGCACAGTTTATTACGTGGCCCGTTCTCAAGCCTGGAGATGAGCATGAAACCGCTAGGTAGGTGGAAATGAGCTGGATGGCAAATGTAATTCTCAGCCTTGATCCATACTGAAGCTGAGAATGGCTGTGATTCCTTTAGCCAAACCCACTAACTAGCCATGTACCATGCTCTTTGTTTGCTGATGTTTAGTACGTGCATTTGCAAAAATGCTTTACTGAGACAATGTAACTCGGAAAGTTCGCTTGCATGTTGTATACTTTGTGGTTAACGACTTGTATGTTGTGTTCTTATTGCACCATTTGGATAGGCATCGTGAATTGTGATATATGATGGAGCATAGTCAATGATTGAGGACAGTTAAATGACTTTTTTTCAAGTAATTTGTACGATCGAGTTACCGGGCGCTGTACTTATTTTTTACGTGGATGCTCCATAGCAGCTCAAGTTTTTGAAGGCAAGTATAATTTTTTTTTTTTTATCACTTAAATCAGAAAAAAAAAAAAAAAAAGAGTCGTTAGGTATATTATTAGATCGATATATAGTATATAGTAAACTTGCTTTGGGTCGCTTAGATTCATGTGCTGTAGCCTATCAATGCTACTTGACTCAATTCTAACACATGCTGACTTTTTTTGATTTTACATTTCCAACCAGCTTATTGCGCCTTGGATTTGAGAAGTACAACTAATAATAGTTCTATCAAGAAAAATATTAGAGACCACGTGCTTTATCACCGCTTAATTAGCGGTCCTAAATGAAAGTTACTAATCAGCTTGGTGGAATTTGAGCCTAGGTGACAGTATCTCCTACCCGTCCATCGCAATAATCCTTGATTGCCATATCGAACTGGTGAATTGAGCCTTGCTCTACATTTCTATCATTCTTAGAGCAACTTCATCTTATCCAAACTAATTCTATTAAACTTAACTTTATGAATTAAGTTAGATCAAAACTCTAAACATGCACTTGATTTTTTTTTTCTTTAATGAAGATGCACCTGATTTGTTTAAAACATCATTTCAGGAATTTGATACAAACTTTTGACTCCAAAAGTCCAACTCGTTCGTTACTGAATTCGAGCAGGCTCGAGTCGTATCAGGCCATCCTTTTGGCCGGTTTTCCCCGCTCACCTGCTAACACTGAAGACCAAGACAAACCCAAGTTTATAGGAAAAAAGACCAAGGCAAAGCACGACTTGAAAACGTAACACGGAAAGAATGGAGAGAGAACGCACGCGAAATCACCAACCCACTCCTAGCCTTATATAAAACGGACCCATGTGCCTCCACCTCGCCTTCACTCATCTCCCGCTCCCACTTCCTCCTCTCCACCATGGCGAAGCTCAGGCTCACCGTAGCCACCCTCTTCCTCCTCCTCATAGAGCTCTTCTCCCTCCTTCCCTCCTCCCTTGCCTGCCCGTACTGCCCTTCCCCACCTCCTCCTACCCCCCCGCACCCAAGCACCACCCCACGCCCAAGCACCCCTAAGGTCAAGCCCTTCCCCACCCCAAACCCAAACCCAAACCAAACCAAACCCCCGGTCGTCGCCCACCAAACCCCTCCGGTGGTCCAGCCTCCACTGCCGCCATCGTCGGACCCAGACCTCCACCCCATGTCAAGCCTCCAAAAGTGAAACCTCCTCCCCACGTCAAACCCCCTCCAGTAGTCCAGCCTCCACTGCCGCCACCCATCGTCAAGCCGCCGCCCGTCGTCATGCCGCCGGTCGTGAAGCCACCACCCGTGGTCAAGCCGCCGCCCGTCGTAATGCCACCAGTGCCGCCCGTCGTGAAGCCACCCGCCCGTGGTCAAGCCGCCACCCGCCGTGCACCACCCGTGGTCAAGCCGCGCCCGTCGTCATGCCGCCGGTCGTGAACCACCACCCGTGGTCAAGCCGCCGCCCGCGTTCGTCATGCCGCCGGTCGTGAAACCACCCCGTGGTCAAGCCGCCGCCCGTCGTCATGCCGCCGGTCGTGAGCCACCACCCGTGGTCAAGCCGCCGCCCGTCGTCGTGAAGCCACCGTGGAGCGCCACCCGTCGGAAGCCACCACCCGTGGTCAAGCCGCCGCCCGTCGTTTGAAGCCCGTCGTGAAGCCACCTCCCGTGGTCAAGCCGCCGCCAGTCGTCAAGCCACCACCCGTGGCCTACCCACCGCCCATCGTCACGCCGCCGGCGCCGCCTGTCGTGAAGCCACCACCCGTGGTCTCCCCGCCGCCCGTCGTCACGCCGCCGCCGCCGCCCGTCGTGAAGCCACCACCCGTGGTCAAGCCGCCGCCGAAAGGCAAGGTGCCGTGCCCACCGCCACCCCCGCCTCCGACGCCGCCGCCGGCGAAGACGTGCCCGGTGGACGCGCTGAAGCTGGGGGCATGCGTGGACTTGCTAGGGGGTTTGGTGCACATTGGCATCGGGAAGGAGGCCAAGGCGACGTGCTGCCCGCTGCTGCAAGGGCTGGCGGATCTGGACGCAGCCCTGTGTCTGTGCACCACCATTAGAGTCAAGCTCCTCAATATCAACATCGTGCTGCCGGTTGCGTTGGAGCTGCTGATCGGGTGTGGGAAGAACCCGCCACCCGGTTATCAGTGTCCTGCACCTGCCTAAATATATATAAATATTTATATATCTACTATCCGGTAACCCAAAACTCTACGATCCTTTTCTTGGTTTTTGGTTTTTGATTTTTTTTTTTTCCCGGGTAAAAGGTTTTTGGTTTCTGTGTGCATTCTTACTTTTCGTTTTCGGTGAAGACCTGGGTCAAATGTATTAGATTTTTACAAATACAAATATTCTGTTTTCTATCATTTTCTAATAATTACGAGGTTTATGAAAATAATTATTACCTACATCTGTACGTGTATGCATGCAGTCAATTACGGCTGCTGCTGATTTTATGTTTATAATAATATATTGAGATACGCATTTGATGAACAGAGTATGTAATTATTTTTTTTTTAAATTTACAGCCATTTTGCGAGCTTTTTTATTGTTTTCTTTCACTTTTTTATTCTAGAGGGTGGTGGTACGTCACGTTTTCTCTCTCTTAAAATATTTTTTGTTTTTTTAAAAAAAGAGCAGCTGTTACAAATTTACAGCAGCCATCTTTTCTCTCTTTTATTTTTTATTTTTTGTTTTTTGGTTTTTGTTTGGGGTGTGGGGGTGCACAATGGGGCTCGGATGCAACGGGTTAGTGACAATAGACGCAAACCTCGGTACCTAGGTCGACCGGCTAACTGGTATTCATTTAGGCTTGGTTAAAAGACCAAACCTGCATGTTTCCAGTCAAATTTAGCCTGGCCCTTAATTTAGTTAGGGGCTTGTGGCTGTGTTCGTGTCCAATTTCATGCTTTAACTTTGTTTTCTCAAAAATCTTTGGTTTTATTTCTATTTCTGATTTTTTTTGGACAAGAAAATCTGACTTCCTAATTTTTGGCAGGTTATTTTGATCTTGGAAGAGAATAAAGCTGCCGGGAAAGGAAGCAGACGGTGTTCAGTTTCTGGTTTTATTTACTTTTGTGCGAGAAAATAGTAGAATGTGTTGTGGACTTGACTGTGATGTTGCTTTTCAAAAAGTGAGGTGGTACTTTATACAAAAGTGAGAAATAAGCTCTTTAGTCCAATTTATGCGTCAAAAGTTCTTTTGGATCTCGGTGAGACTACACGGGGAGGTAAGCTATGCAGACCTATAAAGCATGAATCATGCGACCATACACACAGCTAATCACACCACTCATTTTTATGGATTTTATTTATAAAATACTTATTTCGATGCATTGCCATAAGAATGGGCAGTTGTGGTTATCTATATGGACGGACGGCCGTGTAGTGCATGCGGTGTATGGTTTCTAAACTATACATCTTTCGCTGAGCAATACCTACGTCTTTTCTAAACTAATAAATAGCTGGCACCTTAACTACCCATCCAGATATTAAAATTTTATTATTAACTTGATCTACGAAGACTGGGCAAGCTCTCAAGTATTGATCATTAAAAAATAAAATGCCAAAAACATAGTTTTTTAATGCAGCTGACATGATCTGGGCTGATGCGGCTGGTAGGAGACCTCTCATGGAGGACCTCAGACCATTTCATTGCATGATTACCCATCCCGTGATTTGTGTTAGCAGGCGAAGGCAAGATTTTTCCTTTCTCTTTTAACTTTTATTGCTAAAATTAATTAGATTTCTTTTCTTGTTTGTGTTTTTTCTCAATTCGTTTTCTGCTTTGTACTCGATATGAACATAACGTAACGTGAACTCAAAAACACGCACACACGCGCAATATTTATTGATATTCCAATTGGCTGAATGACGTAGATCACAATCAAAGACAAAAAATCCAGAATTTTAAGTTTTTTCGTTCTTGCTTTTTTGTTTTGTGGGGAAGTAGAAGCCTAAAAAATATATTCAACAAAGAAGTGGACAATACATGGAGTTACTTATGAGTTTGAATGAAGTTTGCTAAGAGAATATAAGTTGAATTAAGGAAAAACTTTCGCTAACAAATTAAAAAAAAATAATGCAAAATCATATTAACAAAAAAATAATAATAATATTTAGCAAAAAGTAGTTTTTGAGCAAAAATTAGGTGAGTAATCTATATCTAATAAGATCAATAGCTTATTTTGAGATAAGAGTTAGGGAGTCTTAACCAATAATATCATTAACCCTGAAGGAGCTACTAAATGAGATATTAATTATAGTCATATTATCTTTCTCATAATAGTTTTAATTTGTTCTACCAACGTACACCATCATCATTTTATTAATTACCAATATAGTCTATATTCTATGTACAAAAGCAAGAAACAATTTATTTTTCATTTGCCTACTACTTTTAAATAATAATTATTACAATAGGTTATTTATTGTTACATAGCTACAAACAATATGTGTTATTTGGTATTTGAAATGTTTCTTTAATAAAATATGTTAAAAAATTATTTTTAAATATTTTTTATTTAAAAAATATATGTGATGAGAATAATTAATTTTTATTAAAAAACAACTTCTAAAAATGGTTATGATAGCTTTAGCCCCACTTTGCTATATTATATCGACACTACCAAGATAAAGAGAATTGCTATAATAGGTAATTAGCAAAGCAATATTTTCAAAATTTTCCTCAAAAAGTGATTGTGTTATCAAAAAATATTTTTCATTAAGCACTGATTTAAACAATAATACTATCTTTATTTCTTATAAAATTATCCATTACATGCTTATTACTAATTTTAATTTAATAATTCCAAATCACATTGATATAATGGTCAATAATAGTTTTACTAGGGGTCATTTGTTATTTACCATAATGTATCTCTTATTATTTGAAGTTATTGAACTTAAAGTGATGACTATTGTTGGGGATAAATCCCACTCCTATCGAAGTCCAGTTCGATACTCAACATCAGTAGCCATTGAAGAGCTTCAGCGGACATATTTTAGCCGAACTCCCAGCGGCTGAGCTTCTTCGAACCTATTCAGCTGGCCGAACTACTTAGCGGCCGAGCTTCTTTGGACTCCTCGGTCGTCGAGCCTTTTTGAACTCCCAGCGTTCGGACCGAACTCCTTCAGCCGACCGAGCTACTTAGCGGTCGAGCTCCTTGGACTTTCATCAGTCGGACTCTAGCCGAACTCAGCCACCGAGCTTCAGTCAGGCTTCCGCAAGAGCTGAACTCTCTCCACGTCGTTACAGCCAGGCGCCTGCGGAAGCCGAACTTCCTCCAAGCTTCCTCTCCGATCGGATCTCTTCAAGGGTCGGATTCCTCACCAATCGAGTTCCTGCCAAACTCCCCAGCGGTCGAGCCTTAGCCGCGCACTTTCAGCCAGACGCCTACGGAAGCCAAACTTCTTCCGAGCTTCCTCCTCAGGAGTCCGAACTCCTCCGAAATGGGCTCACATCGAAGACCTTCAACTCTTTATTCGGCTAGCTCTGCAGTTATCACCATCAATCCACCGCAAGCTCTGCAACCATCACCATCAATCCACCGTAGATGGCACCTCTCCGAGAGACTGACTCCATCGAACCTCGAGCGGTCCGTCAGCTGCAGTTGTCACCATCAACCCACCGCAGACGGCACCTCCCTGAGAGACTGACTTCGTCGAACCTCAAGCGGCCCGCCAGCACGCGGCTGCGGCTGTCACCATCAAGTTTCGCTATAAAAGAGACCCTCCAGATACGCTAACCTCTCTAATCTCTGAGCTCTCCTCTTCTTCTCTAAGCTCCGAAACTCATTCCGAGCACTCCATTTCTGTTGGCCAGAGCTGACTTGATCGTCGGAGGGTCCTGTCGGAGCCACCCCCCCATCGGCTCCGGATGAGACTCTATTTTGTAGGTCTTTGACGGTGATCTCATCGGCCTCAACTCCAGCAGACTCCGGTGACGATCAGTTTCTGCGTCAACAGAATGACGCTGGAGGAAGAGCGCGAACCTCCAAGGTCCCCTTATTTTTAAAAGAGTGCTCGACGATGACTTTTCTCTTTCCTCTCTGGAGATCTTTCCTTTCTCTCCCAAAGAGAAAATGCCATCCAGGAGAGCTTCGGCACGGCGCTCGGCGGCCTCCGCGGCCCGATCCCATCTGGATTCGTCTTCAGCTTCGGCGGCTCAGGTTCCACCCGCACCCGTGGTGGATGTGAAGCAGTTCGACCTGCTTGTCCGATAGGTCCGTGGCCTCACGGAGGCATTGCAGGCTATGCAACAACCCCCGATGGCGACTCCATCAAGAAACACACCATCGGAATATCAAGAACCGACCCCAAGGAAGAGTACCAGGGCCAACATACCCGTCGCTCTTGAGAAGGGGAAGCAGAAAGCTGAGGATCCGTGTTCAGATCATGGTTCTCTTCTCGGAGAGATCTTCCCCATTTGTAGCCGGAAGACCCTCAAGATCTGCAACCGAGATGATGCCCTCGATCACAGACCGTGGGAGATGGACCGACGGATTGAAGAGCTCGGCCACGTCACCCCGGCTTATCATGCCGACGTCCGTGCCGATCCTCCTTTCTCCCTCCAAATAATGCAAGAGCCCGTTCCGTCGAACTTCAAGCTTCCTCAACTTGAAAGTTACGATGGGGCCTCTGATCCGATTGATCATCTGAAGGCCTTCTGGACCATGATGCTGCTTCACGGTGCTTCAGATGCCATGCTGTGCCGAGCCTTTCCATCTACCTTAAAGGGAGTAGCAAGAAACTGGTACTCGACGTTGAAGCCAAGTACGATCTTCTCTTTTGACCAAATGAGTATTCAGTTCGTGGCCCACTTCATCAGCAGCCGATGACCGAGCCGAGGTTCAGATTTTTTGATGAATGTTAAGCAGAAGCAAGGGGAATCCATCCGGGCTTACGTCATCCGATTTAACACTGCGGCATTGGAAGTTCGGGACTTAGACCAGTCTGTCGTGATGGCCGCACTCAAGGGCGGCCTTCAGAAAAATAACTTGCTGTTCTCCCTGGAGAAAAGGTACCCCAGGGACTTTGCCGATCTGCTGGCTTGGGCCAAGAGATACGCTCGTGTGGAAGAAGCCTTCAAGTTAAAGGACGAAGAAGCCTTAAGAGAGCGGCTGGTAGGCAATGAGGAGCCGAATGAAGTTCGGCCACGCTCACGGACTCCCTCCGATAGTAGGCGGGCCCGAACTCCTCGAGCTTACAGAGAAGCGAGAAGAAGCCCTGCTCCCAAAAGATTCCGCGACTATGCCCTCCTCAACGCTCCTCGAACTCAAATCTTCACCGAAGTTAAGAACCAACTGCCAAGACCAAAAGGGTTACGGTCTCCCCCAAACAAGCGTGATCGAAGCAAATACTGCCTCTACCATCGCGACCATGGCCACGACACTGAGGAGTGCATCCAGCTCCGAGACGAAATCGAGGAGCTCGTTAGAAAGGGGCGGCTGGATAAATTCATCGACGAAGGGCACTGCCATAATAAGAAACGATAAGGTCGGCCGCTTCACGACGTCGTCAACGTTACCCCAGGACCCAGCGTCGAAACCAAGAGAAGCATGCTTCAAAGTGAGAAAGCCAGCATGAGATAGAAAAGGTCGTCCGCATGAAGAAGCGTGGAGGAACAACGCTACCACGATCCTGAATCACAAAGAATTCGAAAAAATATTGCCAGTAACTTTCTTTCAATAAAGTTCTTCCCTTTCAACAGTATATTATTTTTGGGCGCCAAAACTATGTAATGACAGAAAAAGAAGCAGTCAATAGTCGCCGTGTTAGGAACAGGAGGAAGACCTCATCCTAACACGAGTAGGTCAAAGACCATCAACCTTGGCCAGAGATAAGATCTCTTCCGAGCGACCACCTCGGCCAGAGATAAGATCTCTCCCGAAAAACTCGACCGGAGATAAGATCTCTCCCGAGAATCAACCTCGGCTAGAGATAAGATCTCTATCGAGCGACAACCTCGGCCAGAGATAAGATCTCTACCGAGCTACCACCTCGGACCAGAGATAAGATCTCTCCCGAGAAGCTCGACCAGAGATAAGATCTCTTCGAGAATCAACCTCGGCCAGAGATAAGATCTCTCCCGAGCGACCACCTCGGCTAGAGATAATATCTCTTTCGAAAAGTTCGGCCAGAGATAAGATCTCTTCCGAGAATCAACCTCGGCTAGAGATAAGATCTCTCCCGAGCGACCATTGACAACCTCGGTTAGGAACAGGAGGAGAACCTCATCCTAACGCGAGCGACAACCTCGGCTAGAGATAAGATCTCTTTCGAGTGACCACCTCGGTTAGAGATAAGATCTCTCCCAAGAAGTTCAGCCAGAGATAAGATCTCTTCCGAGCGACCACCTCGACTAGAGATAAGGTTTCTCCCGAGAAGTTCGGCCAGAGATAAGATCTCTTCCGAGAATCAACCTCGGCTAGAGATAAGATCTCTCTAGAGCAAGCGAGTCAACCTCGATTAGGGACAGGAGGAGAACCTCGTCCTAACGTGAGCAACATCCTCGGCTAGAGATAAGATCTCTTTCGAACGACCATGGATAATCTCGGTCAGAGATCAGATCTTTCCTGAGCGATCGAGGCAACCTCAGTTAGGGATAAGGTCTGCGATAACCTCGGCCAGAGCCCCCGAGACAATCTCAGCCAGAGATGAGATCTCTCATGAGTAACCGAGACAATCTCGGCTAGAAACAAGATCGGAGACAACCCCGGCAGCAGATCAGATCTCTCCCGAGCATCTGTATCAACCACGGCAGGAGATGAGATCTTCCTCGGGCCTCAACTTCGACATCAACTTTAGCTGAAGATGAGATCCCTCCGAGCTTCGAGCTGAACCAGCACGGAGCCCAGAAGAAGACTTCAGCAGTCGCCTTTTCTGCACTCCCTTCCTTTGAGTTTCGAACTCGGAAGTGGGGGTCTACTGTTGGGGATAAACTCCGCTCTTGCCGAAGTCCAGTTCGATACTCAGCACTAGTAGCCACGGAAGAGCTTCAGCGGATGGGCTTTAGCCAAACCCCCAGCGGCTGAGCTTCTTCGAACCTGTTCAGCCGGCCGAACACTTAGCGACCGAGCTTCTTCGAACTCCTCGACCATCAAGCTTTTTTGGACTCCCAGCGTCCAGACCGAACTTCTTCAGTCGATCGAGCTACTTAGCGGCCGAGCTTCTTGGACTCCCATCAGTCGGGCTCTAGCCAAACTCAGCCGCCGAGCTTCAGTCAGGCTCCCGCAAGAGCCGAATTCTCTCCACGTCATTACAGCCAAGTACCTGCGGAAGTCGAACTCCCTCCAAGCTTCCTCTCCGATCGGATCTCTTCAGGGGCCGGACTCCTCACCAATCGAGTTCCTATCGAACTCCCCAATGGTCGAGCCTTAGCCACACACTTCCAGCCAGACGCCTATGGAAGTTGAACTCCTTCCGAGCTTCCTCCTCAGGAGTCCGAACTCCTCCAAAATGGGCTCACATTGAAGACCTTCAACTCTTCATTCGGCTGGCTTTGCAGCCATCACCATCAGTTTGCCGCAAGCTCTGCAACCATCACCATCAATCCACCGCAGACGGTACCTCCCCGAGAGACCGACTCCGTCGAATCTCGAGCGGCCCGCCAGCTGCAGCTGTCACCATCAATCCGCCGCAGATGGGACCTCCCCGAGAGACTGACTCCGTCGAACCTCGAGCGGCCCATCAGCACGCGGCTGCGGCTGTCACCA
The DNA here is from genome assembly GCA_006176705.1 of Cocos nucifera. Taxonomy (NCBI): domain Eukaryota; kingdom Viridiplantae; phylum Streptophyta; class Magnoliopsida; order Arecales; family Arecaceae; genus Cocos; species Cocos nucifera. The sequence goes on from QRFJ01000061.1 coordinate 1,854,428, forward strand.
TCAAGCTCCGCTATAAAAGGGATCCTCTAGATATGCTAACCTCTCTAATCTCTGAGCTCTTCTCTTCTTCTCTAAGCTCTGGAACTCATTCCGAGCACTCCATTCCTGTTGGCCAGAGCTGACTTGATCATCGGAGGGTCCTGCCGGAGCCAGCCCCCATCGGCTTCGAATGAAACTCTATTTTGCAGGTCTCCGGCGGTGACCTCATCGATCTCAACTCTAGCAGACTCCAGTGAGGATCAGTTTCTGCGTCAACAACTATTATAATAATTCTTATACTATTATAACAAAAAATAAAGGATAATAAATAAAAAAATTGATACTAATTTTAATTTAATAATTTCAAATCATATCATATGTGGTAAATATTTGTTGTTATAATTGATATAATGGTCAATAATAGTTTCACTAGGGGTGACTTCTTATTTACCATAATGTCTCTTATTATTTGAAGTTATTATACTTAAAGTATGACTGTTATAAGAATTCTTATATTATTATAGAAAAAATAAAGAATAATAAATAAAAAGTTTTTTGAGATTACTATATACATATAATTTTTATGTGTACAAATTATTTCAAAGGGAAAGATGGTAAAGGATTTTTAGTTTTGGAAATAAATAATATTTTACAAAGGAAACAATACAAATGTCAACTAATGAGCATTATTTCTATTACTACATGATCTTGTAGTATTAAATTATCATGCCTTAAATTTAGGATGTAATACGGCCATGCTATCGAGAAGTACCATTCTCAATAATACAAAGTCTATTGATCATAATCAATTAAATTTTTTATAATTAAAATATAAATAAAGATTTAAATTCATTATCCATCAAATAATCAAACCAAAATTGGTTTGGAGCATCTAAATTCATAATCTAAATCAAATTCATGTCTTAAAAATAATTACAAGTTCATGATCAAACTAAGTTTAGTTGCAAAATTTCCAAGTCTGTTATGCAAATCCCTAAGTTTAGATCCTTTGTTGATCCTAACCTTAATTCTCTATAAAAAAAAAAAAAAAGAGTATGAGCTACACTAACTGAGTAAGTAAAATCTATTTTTTCTTACCGAATCAAGTATAAATTTTTTCATGATAATATAATATTTAAAAAATAATAGATATTATAAATAAAATATTTTAATATAATATAAAATAAGTCATAAATCAATCATGCATGCATAAATCATTAAATTTTATAAACATAATTTATAAATAATTCTTGTTATGTGTTCATATCATGTTTCAAAATCCTGCTTATAGATATTCATGTTATGGTCATCTTATATCCGTGACAGGACCGTAATCATATCATATCAATTATTATAATCCACTGGTGAGGACCGTATACCGAGCTACTATAACATGCTGGCGAGGGTCATGTGTCAAGCTACTATAACCTATTGGCTAGGGCCGTACATAGTTATCTGAAAGTCTTTAAAATTTTTATATATTTTTCTTAAAATATAAATATACTAAGATGGAAAAATATTTAAATTCATGGTTCATAAACATGCTATTTTCATAAAAATATTTATAGAAATAATGATCATAATAAAATATAATTTTTATATCTCATATGCTGATCCATATTTTATGAAAAATATGAATGTATAACAATAGTTCATTTACATAAAAAGATATGATAATTTAAAAATAAGTAAGGAACATAAGATTCCACTTACCTTGATCATTTTAAATCTTCAAGCTTCGTTAGAAGAATTAGATAATCCTATTTTTAAATATTAATTTATTATCAATTTTTATTCATTAAATTTAATAAAATTAAATAATAATAAAAGAGATGATTGATCGGGTGATCAATTCGGTAGGCCATTCGGGCATCAAATTAATTCAAAATCATTTTGTCGGGGTCAATATCGATCCTTAAAAGAGAAAGACATAACTTGATATTGAAGTTTCTAGAAAGAAAAATCAGAGAGAGAAAGTGGAGAGAGAATATTTGTATCCATCAAAAGATGTAATCATAATTAAAATCATCAAGGATTATATCAGGTTGACTTAATGTGGGTTAACTATAATCAGATACTATGAATTTCTTATAAAGATAGGACTAAAAGTTGACCTATTGCATGAATTTTAGAGCAGCTCTTGGTCATCTTGATTTTATTTTAGGTTCAATCTTGGGTCTGTGGTGCAATTAAAGAGAGAGAGTAGGGTCGAGAGATGAAGAGAGAAGGGAGAGAAAATTATTTTCTCTTTTTTTTTTTTCTTTTCCTTTCATTTTTTTTCTTTTCTTTTCTTTTCTTCTTCTTTCTTTATTTTCTTTTCTTCTTTTCTCTCTTAGCCGAACAAGGGAGGGAGGGGCTAGTGGCCCGCGCTCCGACTAGGGGTCGGAAGATCGGCGACAGTGGTGACCAACAGTGGGCAACGGTGATGGAGAAAGGGACGGTCGGCAATGAGGATTGGTCAAGCAAAATTAAGGAAAAAATAAACAAAAATAGGGGCTTTTCCTTTGGACTATTTTTTGGCTAAGCCGGTGGCCAGCGGTGATACCTAAAGCTATGAGAAGATGAGGAAAAGAGAGAGGAGGAAGGGTTGGGATCTTACCTCGACTTCGGTGGCATCATTGGCTTCAATATCCGATGGGCACAATAAGGATAGGCCGTGGCTTCAACAAGACGAAAGAGGGAGAAAGAAGAGGGAGAAAAGGGAAGGAGAGCTCATCGGCTTGGGAGGGGGCTCATGCCTTTAAGTAGGATGGAGGGGAGACTGAATCCTCTCGGATTCGACTCTCTTCTGATGCTTTCGCGAGGAAGAAGACTCCTACGAGTCTTCTTCGATTTTTTTTTTTTTGGATGGGACTTGGGCCTTACTTTCAATGGACGGGTCTAAATGGACAAGGCCAATACATTCTACCCCTCTTAAAAAAAAAGTTTCATCCTCGAAACATTGTGTATCTTTATTTTTAAATAAGTAAGAATATTTAATCTTCAAAATTATCTTTCACCATACTTTTGATATGCAACTTTGATCTAAGTCATGCTTATAGATCCCATACTCTGAACTATTTTCTATTAATTAGCTTCATTCCTTGAGTCATATATATATATATATATATATATATATATATATATATATATATATATATATATATATATATATATTATATATATATATAAGTTCACCATGAATAACTTTATGATAGAAGTGGCTCATCCAGTTTATAAAGTATATAATTCAAAGATATAGTAAACCGAGAAAGAATGAGAAAAGCTATGATCATTAATCATGCAGGCATCTACTTAGGTTTGATTAGACTTGTATCTATCACTATGTCATTACTTGTTGTAGTACTATGCAGAGTCAAGGAAGATATTCGTGCATTTTCTTTTTATCCTTGTTCACTTAAGCAAAAGATTTTAGAGTCATTTGTTTTCTTATTAGGATATTATTGTGCCAAATGTCTCCACCTGCCATACTGATAACACGCTCCAAGCTTCTTAAGACAAGGTCCTCCATGATTTTTACCACAATGTTCACAGGTCTCTGCTCCCTTTTTCTTAGAGTTGTTTTCTAGATTTTTATGTTGGTCATCCTGAATTTCTATTAGTCTAGATCTCTTCTTATCCTCTCTTTCCTATTTTGATCTTTACAAATCTGATTCAACTTTCAAAGCGCATTCCAACACATCCTTATAATTGTTAAATAGGTGAGAGGATAAACGAGACCGAATTTTATGTCTTAGACCATGCTCAAATCTATTTACTTTGCTTCTTTCAGACTCTATAAGCTGAGGGCAAATCGACTTAACTCATTGAATTTGTTTATATATTCTAGTACTGTTATGTCATTCTTTTGCCTTAAAGCCAAGAACTCATTCTCTTTTGCTAATCTCATTGACTTGAAAAATATTGATCATAGAATATACCAACTGGTTATCTGTATTTTCACATACAGTTTTTATTGTAATCCATCAAAACTCAGCATTTTCTTTTAGCATGGGAATGGCTAGCCAAACCTTCATATCCTCGGGATACTGTAGTGTATCAAACATCGTTTTTATTTTTCGAATTCAGATATCTGCAACTAAAGGATCAGGTCCACCCTCAAACAATGGTGGGTTGAGTCTTCTAAATCTCTCATAATATGACTCTAAAAATGGCATAGGTCGAGGAGCAGATTGTATCTGCTATTGATGAAAAAGTTGAGCCACCACTTGGCACACTCTAGCAATATTTGCCTGAGTGGCTGGAACATTAGGATCCCGCTCAACTATCTAGTTGGCATCTCCTGTTGTAGTCCTTTTTGCTCCTCTCCTCTTAATAGCAATGTTTGCTAAAACTTCATTCTCACCGTCGCTCATCGTCATCTATCAAAAATACTAGCATTAATCAGCTTCTTAAATGAGAAATAGAAATTCTAAGAAAACTCATCTATTCTTATTCAATCAAATATGATCTAGCTAAACGAGATCATTTACCCATTACTAGACTTTCAGGATCAACCTATGGTCAAACCTATTGCTAGACATCAAGTTCTATCCATTATCAAACCTATTGCTCTAATACCATAAAATGTCGCACCCCAAATCTGGGATACAATACGGCCATGCTACCAAAAAGTACCACCCTCGATAACATAAAGTTTATCAATCATAATCAGTTAAATTTCTTCATAATTAAAATATAAATAAAAATTTAAATTCATTATCTATTAAATAATCAAATCAAAATTAGTTCAGAGCATCTAAATTCTTAATCAAAATCGAATCCATGTCTCAAAAATAATTATAAGTTCATGATCAAATTAAGTTTAGTTATAAAATTTTCAAGCCTATTATGCAAATCTCCAAGTCTGAATCCTTCGTCGGTCTTAATCTTAATTCTCTATAAAAAAAATAAATAAAATGGGTATGAGCTACACTAGCTCAGTAAGTAAAACCTACGTTTTCTTATCGAATCAAGCATAATTTTTTTTATGATAATATAATATTTAAAAAATAGCAGATATTGTCAATAAAATATTTCATAGAGTATAATATAAAATAAGTCATAAATCAATTATACATGCATAAATCATAAAATTTCATAAATATGATTTATAAATCATTCTTGTCCCGTGTTCATGTTATGTTTCAAATTCTTGCTTATAGATATTCGTGCTATGGTCATCTTATATCTGTGACGGGACCGTAATTATATCATACCAACTATTATAACCCACTGATGATGGCCCTATGTTGAGCTACCATAATCCACTAACGAGGGCCGAATGCCAAGCTACTATAATCTGTTGGCGAAGATCATGTGCCGAGCTACTATAACACACTGGCGAGGACCGTATATAGCTATCTAAAAGTCTTTGAAATTTTTATATCTTTTTCTTAAAATATACATATACTTAGATGAAAAAATATTTAAATTTATAATTTATAAATATGCTATTTTTATAAAATATATTTATAGAAATAATGATCATAATAAAATATAATTTTCATATCTCATATGCTGATCTATATTTTATAAAAAACATGAATTTATAACAATAGTTCATTTGCATAAAAAGATATGTTAATTTGAAAATAAGTAAAGAATGTAAGATTCCATTTATCTTGATCATCCTAAATCTTTGGGCTTTGTTAGAATAATTAAATAATCTTATTTTAAAATATTAATTCATAATCAATTTTTATTTATTAAATTTAATAAAATTAAATAATAATAAAAGAGATGATTGATTGGATGATCAATTTAATAGGCCATCCAGGCATCAAATCAATTCAAGATCATCTTATTGGAGTCAATATTGATCCTTAAAAGAGGAAAACATGACTTGATATTAAAGTCTTTAGAGAGAGAAAATAGAAAGGAGAGAGAAAGTAGAGGGAGAAAGTAGAAAGAGAATCTCTGTATCCATCAAAAGATGCGATCATGATTAGAATCATCAAGAATCATATCAGGATGACTTATTGTGGATTAACTATGATCAGATACTATGAATTTTTTATAAAGATCGGATCGAAATTTGACCTACTGCATGAATTTTAGAGCAGCTCCCGGTCATCTTGATTTCATCCTAGGTTCATTCTCGGATTTGTGGTGCAGTTAAAGAGAGAGTAGGGCTCTAGAGAGAGAAGAAAAGAGAGGAGAGAGAAAATTATTTTCTCTCTCTTTTCTTTTCTTTTTTTTTTCTTTTCTTCTTCTTCTTTCTTTCTTTTCTTTTCTTCTTTTCTCTCTTGGCCGAATAGGGGAGGGAGGGGTTGGTGGCTTGCGCTCCGGCTAGGGGCTGGAAGATCGACGGTGGCGGTGATCGATAGTGGGCGACGATGATGGAGAAAGGGATAGCCAGCGATGAGGATCGTTCAAGCAAAATTAAAGAAAAAATAAATAAAAATAGGGGCTTTTCCTTTAGACTATTTTCTGGCCAAGTCGGTGGCTGATGTTGATGCCTAAGGCCATGAGAAGATGAGGAAAAGAGAGAGGAGAAAGGGTTGGGGTCATACCTCGACTTCGGTGGCGTCGGCTTCAATATCCAGCGAGCACAATAAGGGTAGGCCGCGGCTTCAATAAGAGGAAAGAGGGAGAAAGAAGAGGGAGAAGAAGGGAGGAGAGCTCATTGGCTTAGGAGGGGGCTCATGCCTTTAAGTAGGATGGAGGGGAGGTCGAATCCTCCCCGGATTCAACTCTCCTCCGATGCTTTCGCGAGAAAGAAACTCCCGCTAGGTGTAGTCTTCTCCATTTTTTTTGGGTGGGACTTGGGCCTTATTTTCAATGGGCTGGTCCAAGTGGACCAAGCCATTACATTCTAATAAATCATATTTTACAAAGGAAACAATACACATGTCAAATAATAAGCATTATTTCTATTACTATATGATCTTGTAGCACTAAATTATCAAGCTAATAACTAGAGTAATTTACAAAATTTCCTTGAGGTTTGGGGTTAATTATATTTCCAATAGATTAAATAGCCTATGCTTACCTAGCTAAGGTTTATTTTTATCCAATACTTTAATCCATAGTATAATAAAAATTTAGTTGACTCGTTAATCTTAAATAGGACTCAAATATTATGTCTGAAAAAAAATGAAAATAACCAAAATAATCTTAAGTGATATAGTAGCCATCCAAGGATATGAGAAATTATATGCATCCTCCTCTCCACTAAAGGATAATTTCATATTTTCATATAAGGTAGACAATTTTATTAAGGCCGTTAATTTAATTGGGTGCAATAAATATAAACCTCAAGAATGTTTTCATAATTTACTCATTATATTATTATTATCTAAATACGTTAATGATTTTCTTTCTTATAGAATTAGACTGTATCTATTGAGCCTAAAAATCAATTTAACTGACATAGACCAACACTACTAGTCACTTAAAAAATTAACTAATTAATGCTTTAGGATTTTGTGATGGCCCACAAACTCTATCCAAACTTAATTGACTACCAATCCTTTGGTAAAAATATCTGTGTAAACTTTTGTCCTTATGACACACTAGATTTCTCGGTTGTTACTTAGCACTCTCACCATCATAATAAATAAAATAATATAATTAAAGTCTCAACTTAAATCACTAAGCAATCATGTGAACCAAGTCTGCACTTGAACTGCCATCATGTGACACGATAGACGATACAATAGTAAAATATCTCTTGCTATACCAAAAAAAAGAATAATCAGTGGTGGATCTGTGTACCTACATCATTGGCATAATATTTTTCTATAAAACCCATTAACTTAATAGAAGAATTATTATGACATATAATACATGAGCAATAGTCTTAGCAATATATACTTTAGGGTTTGTAAAATTGCATTAAGATGTGGCTGATTAGGACTCTACATATATCGGCTAACAATAATTATATAATAAATATTTGGTCATGTAATAGTTAAATAGATCAAACTGTGATAGTCTACACATGATAAAATCATCAAGAATCTTATCTTGCTCTTTGCTCAACTTTAAAAGTGATTTAATTATGTGAAAATTCTTGCAATTAGCTAATCCATGACTATTCAACAAATTAAGGATATATCATTTTTATAAATAATATATATTTTTTAGTTTAGCTACTTTAATACAAATAAACTCAATTCACCAATATTTTTTTAATACAAAACTTATAGATAACTATTTAGAATACTATGATCTCATCAATATCATCATCAATAATTATCAAGTCATAAATGTAAAAGCAAACTATCACTATACTTGTACTAGCATGCTTTAAAAATAAAATAAAATCTATAGAAAATATAGAATATGATAACATAATAAATATTTTGCTCCATGTATATATATACCGGAGATCATACAAAACTTTACTAAGTTTGCTAACAAACTTAAGATGTGAGGAATCAATAAATCTGAATGATTATGTTATATAAATTTTCTTGTTAAGCTCATTATATAAAAAAGCATTCTTTACATCATTCTACACAAAGACTAACTTTTACTAACAAGCTACAAAAGAAACAAGCTTGGAGTATGGTTAACTTCGCAACTAGGCTATAAGACTCATCAAAAATAACACTAGACTTTTATGAGAATCTTATTGGTACAAACTTAGCTTTATAGTGTTTTGTAAAGCCATCACTATTTCTTTCACCTTATGCACATACTTGTATAAGATCTTAGGTCCCAATCCTTCTAGGGCTCATTCTTTTATGGGTAAATATCATGAAAAAATTAATCTACTTTCTAATTGATCGACTTATCTATATTCTCATATTTTTCAAGATAGAAAAATTACTTTTCTATAAATAGCATTTATCCATAAAATAAGAAAAAATCTTATCCACCTAGAGGATGGCTAAACCATTTTTTTTATCAGCCAGTAAGATGGATATTTAATTTTATATTTAAAATACTCCATCCTTATTTTCAATATCCCTATCATTCAATGCTCAACAACTTAGTCATCTACTTTATCCAAATCTAAAAAGCATATATGAAAAATATGAATAAATTTTAACAACTTATGCAGAAAAGTAGTAACGCAAAAGAACATGGATAACTAATTTTAGAGCAACTTTCATATACATAAAAAAATATAAGTAAATTATCTTCCTATCTAAATATTGCTTGAAAAATATTTACTAAGAAAAATCCTGATTCCTAGGTAAAATTTTTACCTATAAAAAAACAGACCCTTAAGATATGAAATCTCTTCCTTCATGGCATCTCTTCAAACACCGATAACCTTAGCCTCAACATATCAAATAGGTTCTAACTAATCAACAACAATGAAATATATAGACATGCAATAAAAGAAAAATCCAAAAATCTATCACTTGCTCCCCAACCCTACTGCTATAGGGAAGGGCTACGGTAGCGGTTTGCAACCGCTGTCGTAGGTTAAAAATTTGCTGTCCTAAGCTACCATAGTAGTTATTTATCGCTGCCATTGAAGCTGTCACTATAGATCTATAGTAGCGATTGTTGCAGTGATTATCGCAATCACTACTGTAGATCGGTATAGCGGCGATTTACTAACCGCTGCTATAGGCTGAACTATCACATCGATATATATCAGTGCTAACCAACCACTGTTATAGGATCAATAGTAGCGGTTCATAAACCGCTATAATAGCTTCAATAGCAACGTTATAATAACCATTGCTTTATGCTTTATAGCAGTGGTTGTTAAACCACTACTATAGGTTCTATGATAGCGATTGTGTAACCGCTGTAATAGATCATTTATGGCAGCGATTATATAACTGCTGTCATAGATCTAATGTAGTAGTTTAACAACCATTGCTATAGATTATGGCAGCAATTGGCATGCGATCTATGATAGTGGTTTCCAACCATTATTGTAGATTTTGAATAATATAAAAATATATAGATTTTCTCATTTTTGATTTTTTATCTAATAAATGTAGTTCAATATATAATACAAGAATATATCTAAAATAACATAAGAATAATGCAAGAATATATTTGAAATACTCAAATATGTTATTATTGAATAAAATTTATTATAATATTTTTTTAAAAAAATATATTAAAAATTTACTTAATCTAAATTTAAGCCATTATCACCGGAGGAGATGGAGTACGAGTTGGAGGAGATGGAGCTGGAGTTGGAGGGACTAGAGCTGAAGTGCTAGACAACATATCCTAAATGCTCGTGAAGTCAGCTCCAAAATGCATGGAGAGCGTCATCACCATAGCGTTCACAACACTATAACTGATATGTACACTTCTCAGCCTGAGCAGTCTGCTTTGTAGCCTGAGCAATCCACTTTATAGCCTGAGCTACCTATGCCAATGCCTTCTCAAGCTGCTTCTGACTGATGATCCAAATCAGTAGCTCGTTGGCGTATATCCAAACCTGCATCGGATCCTCCTAGAGTGCTCAGGGCTCAAGATCTGAGATGGATGGTAAAAGGGTCTAGAGGTGTTCGGAACCTCGCTCACAAGCATATCTAATTGCTCCTATAATTATAAATTTAAATAAAATATTATAAGAAATACTATAATATTGATCATACTAATCTATTCATTACTTACAAAAATTTTTTTGATCGTGGTGTTCATCGATCCGTTCTTCTTGTCCATATGGCTAGATCGAAAGATGATGCTATGGATGGGCATCATCTCCTCTTTCGTTAGCTATAACAATAGATCAGCTTATTAGAAATATGTAAAAAATATTAATTTAATTTATAAACTAAGATTTAGAATTCATTATTTTTCTATGCACATGACTGGCTATAGACTTGCAGCTAAGAGTGTGCGTGTACTCCTGAACCACTCGATTCTTTCGATTCTGATGAGAGATAGTCTAAAAAATATTTAAATTATAAGTATTTAAATAATAAATATTTAAAAAATATTTAAATATAATTATTAATATATTAAAAAATTTAAACATTAAAAATTAAACCTAGAACTTTTGACTCTTCCAGTGCCTAACCATCCCCTTCTACTGACTCGGGGGATAGTCCTAAATCCAAGGAATAAACTCCTCCGAAGTATTCTATTGGTGCTCGAGCCACTCCTTGTGGATCTTAATCTTGTAGTTTCGATACAACTCTTCAATCTTATGCAGTCGGGCATCTCAAGTCCTCTTATGATCTAGAAAGTCATGCCTTCTCTGCACAAATTTATCAGAAGTTAGTTATGAAATTATTCTAATCAAACATCATGTAAACATATCAAATGTATAAATATAATTAAGATACACTTATCCAAATCTCCTTCCACAGTCGATCCCTGACACCAGTGTCTATCAATCGCTAGTCTACGGGCACAATAGGAATAATGTCGGAGCACCTCATAAGCACTTTAAAAAAAGAATGTATCTTCCATGTGGTTGCCCCGACTGGCCTCCCCCTCGATCGCACTTCATCATGACCTAATGCTAGTGGTTTCATACATGCGGCATGCATGTAGGACCGCAAAATATCCTACTGGATGATGCATCTGCAATGAAAATATATTATATAAATATATAAGAGTATACAATTACTATATAAATAAATAAATAATTGACATAATAAAAATCTACTCTCACTGGCCATGGGATCGTACAACATGGATGTCAGTGGAGACTCATCGATGGATGAAACATGTCCTGGAGATGTGGCTAACAATGAAGGCTTAGATATTAGTAGAGGAGTAGATACCAGTGGAGGAGTAGATGCTAGTGATGCCTAAGCAGTTGATGCAGAGGTGGATAGAGTATGCTCTAGCTGCAACTCAGATGCGAAGCTTCATGTAGCCCATCGAGAGATGGGAATAAAAGCTAGATGGCATTTCAGTGCTATCGTGATCTGCAATATTAATGAATATTAATCAATATAACATGTTAAACAATAATATTAGTACAGCATAAATAAATAGACTCTAATAATATAATAAATATGCATTATAAATAAAAAATGTATTATAAATAGGGATTGAAATAAATATCATTTATGAAACTTATATCAAATATCATTTTTAGATGTGCAATAAATATATCATATCATCAACTAATAGGTAAAGATAGATCCTATCCCATTCAGAAATTGCATTAATTCTATAGGTTTATTACAGTAATCAAATGATATGCAACAAGGATCGAAAGAAATTTTGGTAGTATTTTTTCTTAGTTCTTCAATGTAGAGAGAACAAAAGAAAAATGCTGTTTGAAATTCTTTCAAAATTCTCAGCATACTGTTTGATTATTGTAATTGTCTATAGAATTATTTATAATTTTCAAACTATCCAAATTGGATAATCAATTGATCATTGTTTATAATTCTTCCATCCATATAAAAATATATAAATATATGGATGTCGAAGATTATGTATACTAATCAATTGATGGATCTATCATTATGTAATGGAATAAACAAAAGCAATAAGATATAAACAGTAACTTAAAAAAATTTATGCAATAAATTCTACAACATGAATTACATTCATAAATAAACTCTAATATTTATACGAGAACATTACTAGAGTTAGAGGTGTGTGGATGAGAACAGTAATGAAGCTTAAACTTTGCTTCTATAGCCCATGAACCATCACTTAAATTATTTCTATGGGAGTTCCACTCATGGCCGAAGGATGGAGAATGGACCTTCGGGCTGCGGCTCCCAGTAGTAATCACCATCTCCTTAGCGGCCGCCACTACCATACCTCGACATTCAACTATCAAGCTATAGCCCAGAACCTGATGGTCAAGAATCTACTAGCACGGCCCAGAACTGTCAGCGGGGGTTCTCTTATCAGCTGGCACAGTATGGCCCAAGGTTGCTAGCATGGCTCAAAATCCATTGGCATGGTCCAGAATCCATCGGAATGGTGCATAACCCATTGGCGGGTGTTTTTAGCTTACCGATTGGCACAGTCCATGGCACGATCCAGAACCTACCGGTATGGCCCAAAACCCATCGACACAGCATGGCCCAAGGCCGCCGGTATGGCACGACATGGCCCAAGACTGCTGACATGGCCCAGAATCCACCAACATGGTCCAGAACCTATCGACGGGTATTTTCAACTTATCGACTGGCATAGTCTGTGGCACAGCCCAGAACTCATCGTTGGGGGTTCTCTTTTCTGCCAGCACAGCATGGCTCAGGGCCACCGATACGGCACGGTATAGCTCAAGGCCACCGACAAGGCCCAAAATTTACCGACACGATTCAAAACCAATCGACGAGGATTCTCTTACCGGCCCGCACGGTCCACGACCACTGGCATGGTCCTGAACTTGCTGGTGGGGGTTCTCTTATCGGTTGGCACTACCAAGGGCCATCCACATCTATTGACATGGCATGGCCAAAGATCGTCGACATGGTACGATATGGTTCAGAACCCACTGGCACGATTTAAAACCAATCAATAGGAGTTCTCTTACCCACCGCCATGGCCCACGGCCTCTAGTATGCCCCAGAACCCATCGATGGGGTTTTTTTTAAATATTATTATTTAAATTATTATAAATATTATTATAAATATTATAAATGATAATTAATAAATATTACTATAAAATAAAATAAAAAGATCATACCTGCGGCTGTGGAGAGGAAGGTCGTACAAAGCTCCGAGGGTCACCAATGGCGATGCTAGAGGGAGGGGGCGGCACTAGAGGTAGCTTGAAAGAGAGACAAACAGAGACAGTGAAATATAGAGAGATATAGAGAGAGAAGAGAGACAGAGAGAAAGAGAAGGGGGAGAGAGAAAGAGGGAAGAGAGAGAGTGATAGATAGGGAGAAAGAGGGGAAGAGAGAGATAGAGAGAGAGAAAGAAAGAGAGTAGGGAGGCCAAGGGGGCGGCGCCGGCAGCGCCAGAGGGATGAGGTGGCAGTGGTGGGTCGGGCCAAGGAAAGAGAGAAAAGAGAGAGAGGAGGCGGGAATGAGGGTGACGGAACCAACCGGGGAAGAAGAAAAAGGCAGGGGAGGTGATGGGGCCAGTCAAAAAAGGAGGAGGTAGGCCGGTCGAAGAAGGAGGAGGCAAGACTAGATATAGGGTCGGTTGAAGGAGGAGATGGGGCCGGCCAGAGAAGGAGAAGGCGGGGGAGGAGGCGGTGCTGGTCAAGGAAGAAAGAGGAGATGGGGTCGGTTGAGGGACGTCATCGGGGATGAGCGCGTTGGTGGCGGCAGGCCGATGATGGAGAGGAGGGAGAGAGGGAGGAGGAGCTCACTAGCGACGAAGAGGAGGGAGAGAGAGAGAGCTCGGAAGAGGAAAATAAAAAATGAGACGAGCCGAAAAAAAAAAGACTTAATCTATGGTAGTAGTTTTCGAATTGCTATATAGGCCTATGGCAACAGTTACTGAAAACCACTGCCGTAAGTCTATTGCAGTAGTTCTAAAGCTGCTACTATAGTTTAATATAATTTTTTTTTGAATATGATGTAATTTTAAAATTTAAAATCCATCTTCATCATTTATTATCTAAAAAATTATTATTAGAGTATCGTCATAAGAGACCATCTCAATCCGATAGCTCTAGCTTCATCGATTAGTAAAATTTGATTTTGATAACCATGAACGATGGCATTATGATCTGATAGATGAAGACTATCGATGGATCTAAAAATCTACAACGATAATCTCGATGATGTTTATAGTACACCATCATAGTTTTACTTCAATCGAATATTGTTATCATAGTCAATTTTGTACGAAATGATTTCATTCGTTAAATAAAAAAAATAAGTAATCAAAATATCAAATATCATCCAATTATGAGATGATTTTTTAGATAAATGATCTTGTCTACTATTTTAATCATTTTTATGGTGGCAATCATAAAATTCAAATGATACATCTAAGAACAGTTCAAAATTATACAATGTTTGATATTCATTCTTAAATTTCTTAAATAATTTTATTTATGCTTTTACAAGATTTACTTAATATGAATGGTTCATATAGAAATGATTTTATGATTATCTTTATCATTCAATATCATTTTGTGGTGCTAATATTATTCTAGGATATAATATCATATTTTGTTACCTAAAATAGTACATTCAATATTAATTGGTATAATTACAATTTCAATCATCTAGGGTTTTTTCAATTATTTTGGATTGGTTATATGAATCCTCATTCATCAAGTATTCTTATCTAAAGCCATCTCTGACATGTTTCCAAGTTTTTTTTGATATTCTTACTTACAACCATGGTCTTGAAATAAAAAGTTAAATATAACTATGTGACAGCACTTCTCTTTCTCATTCCTATTTATTGCTGGTGCTGAAATCCTAATTACCATATATGCATTTATATATGGTAGCATCCTTAGTGTATAAATTCTTATGAGCTTTTAATTATTAAAATATTTATATAAGTAGAAAATATGTAGATCCTTGTTGGACTCCCGTGACTCATGGACTTTCATCTCCAAGATTCTTTGATCTCAAATAAATAAATTCAACGGGACTCTTGATTTAGTGGAACACATTCAGTTGTTTTTTTCCTCTATCTTATTTTTTTTGGTTGACTATTTTTTTCCTCCATCTTAATTACGTTATGCTTCCATTAAAAGCATTATTAGTGAGATACGTGGAGTTTTGTATGTATTCGCACGTACTTTTTTACACACACTCGTGTTTATGGGGAAGTTATCTACTCCTACTAATAGGAACAGAATATAGATAAGACTCAAATCAGTTGGGATTAGATTAGCCAGTTATATAGATATATTATAATTTTTAAATATTTAAATATCTGTTGTATCTCATCTGATTCTGTTAATATATCTTTATATATTTCTGTATATATTGATCAAATAATTGAATTAGCCTTTATTTTCTTTCGTAAGCTAAATCCTTTACGGTTAACGTTGCCGTTTACTCGTGCGGCTTGTAGTTGCACCGCGGGCGTTGGGCACGAGCGGATCTGCCTGCCAGGGAGGCCCGGGCGGTGGCCCAAAACGACCCTCGCGCCACGCGTTGCTTATGGCCGAAGGCAGCCCCCAGCGTACAGGGCTCGGAAACAGCGACAGGTTCAATACACGGATACTGTGCGATTCGTGTAAGGATGAGCAGAAACACACGAAGCTTAATGTTCGACGTGTGAGGCCGCCGATCGTTCAGTCGTACAAACATTTACGCTGGCCAAGGGACCTAAAGAAACCGTACCCAAGAAACCAACATCTCCATCCCGACGGTGGCTCTGCCTGGTACCCCTTTTTCCTCTACCGAAACTTTTCTATTCGGTTCCCCTTTCCTCTCTTCTCTTCCTCTTATCTCGACTTGTCTTCTTCCCTCCCGCGCCTTCTTTTCGCGATGCACGAAACGGAGCTCCACGACCTCTCCGATGACTCCGACTACGCCGCGTCCCAGCAGCAGGTGATCGATTTGAATCTGATGCAGTTATCGACTCGATTTGGATCAGGATGCCGTCATTGATTGGTTTCTGTTTGTTATCTTGCCACAAATCCCTCAACGAATTGTGTGAGTTGGATCTGGTGATTGATATCGGTTTCTTGGTCTTGTTTCAAGGCGTCCGGGAGCATTATGCGATGTGATTTGGGCAAGAGTGCGGTCAGCGAGCCCAATGGGTCGGAGGTGGTCTACTCGAAGGACAACGTCACGATCCACCCTACGCAATACGCGTCGGAAAGGATCAGCGGACGATTGCTCCTCGTCAAGCAAGGTTCTTCTTTATTCATGGTAATTCCCCTTTCGGCAAGTCGAACGAGTTCAAGAATTTAAATTCTGTAACACATGTTATCCAATTTCGGGTTATATTATGTTTCTGAATCCCAGTTCTTGGAAATTTTTTATTTTCAGTGGCTTTCTTTCTTGTTATGTATTCGGATCCTTCGATAAGGCTGATTGCTTTCAAAGATGCCGTACCATTCTTGAATGAATTTAGTGGATAGATCTTTTTATACTATTTTTCTGATAAATAAGTAACTAATTTGTTTTTCTTGATGATGATTAGGTCTTCATTTTTTCTTTCTTTCCCTTAATATTACTGTTCTTAAATGTCCTATGTTATGCTTTATTTAGTTAATTTCGTCCCTGTTCCGTTCATTTTATGATAATGGTTTGGTTTCTTAATGGATAAATCTCAATTTTATTTATCCTTTTCGTTTCTTGTATATGTTTTTCAGTCATGGATACCTTATAAACCCAGTACTGATGGAGTTGGTTATATGAGTCGCAGTTCAAACTCATGTCCCATGGAAAAAGGTCAGTCTAGATTTCTTTTTGTTGGAAATGTCATGGATGCATGCAAGCTTTTATGGCCATGACAACCAATCTTATGCTTATTGTTTTCTAATGCTATACAGATAGAAGCCTGTACACCATCAAAAGTTTGCCTTTAAGTGATGTCCGTTCTATACGTAGGCATACCCCTGCACTTGGCTGGCAATACATTATTGTTGTCCTATCATCAGGTAAATAGTTGAGCTATGCTTTGCAATTAGAAGGAAGTGTTTACATCCTTTAATCGTCCTACATTATAAATGTTTTGGTGCTTTTCTTCTGATAGAATGAATATTTGTCCGAAATTTCTACTAATCTTGTATGTAGTTTTTCATATTCTTCTATAAAATTATTGCATGCAAACAAGAGGTTTGTTAGATTTATGAGTTACACTTTGTTGGGCTCGTTATTCTGGGTAAAGTTGTGAAGCTTTGCATTTGTCTATGGAATCCCCCGAGAAGGGTTAGAATGGCAGTTCCAGCTCCTTGGAAAGTGCCAAAAATATGACTTTTACTTGTAAAATCTAAGGTGATGTTTTTGCAGCATTATAGAGTTCTCACGTAGATTCTCATGTTTGTATATATGAAAATGTGGTTCGCCTTACTATTGTTTTCCTACTCTTTTTTTTTGTCATTTGTAGTTTTTGTTGAAATTGTTGTATATTTTCGATAGGTATTTAATATTTAGTCTTTGTTTTTTTCTTGGATGTATACTAGTCTCTAGCCTGATATTTTGTGTTACAGATTTCGTTTTTGCTTACATTCTATCACAAGTTTTAAATTGCATTATTATCTCAAGTTCTCCTTTCCGGTTTAGCATTAGTTTGTCGATATTTGTATCCGCAATGTTGGTGGTGAGCACACTGAAATCAGACTTAAAAATATGCATAAATTGGATAAGTATCTTTTATGTCTATTTTAAAATTAAGAAAGAAAGATTGTGCATTATCCTGTTGTACCTGAACGCTGAACCTCTCTTGTGTTTCTCTTAAAAGTGAAGTTGAGCATTCTTGTTGGTTGTCAGGTGCATGACCTCAGAAAAGGATGGATTGGTGCAGATAATTGTTTTTTTCCTTCTACTTTCTCTTGCCCTCTCTATCCATCTTTATTATAAATAAATCTGTATAAATCATGGTATAAATTGTCACTATCGATGATAAACTATGATGCTCCATCAAAAGAAAACATTCATCTGTACGCCCATATGTTGATTTGTGTTGTGTAATCAGCACTGTGATACCTAATTGTTTACCATATCTGCTAGTATCGTCGGCGAGTGCAACGCAAGTAGGTTGTTTTGTTTTAAACTTTTCTCTCTTTTTGAAACAATTGCGGATGACCCCTTTTCTGCATTGAGCCTCTTCCATATTTTTAAATTAGCCAATATAACGCTTCTCTTCTTAAATTCTTCTTGAGCCCTTTTTTCAATGGAGGAGTTGTCTTTTCTATATTTTCCTAAGTTTGATGCGCTATTTTTCACACATCTCTTTCTTTTTTATTTCGTCATTCTTGGTTTTCACGAGTTTGACACATGGATTTTTCATTGATCATATCACGCGTCTGCTCATATACTTTTTCACTGTCGCTACTATTTTATCTTTTATAGTAAACCTTCGTTTGTTAGAGTGGTAATTCGTAGATATTTGCCATTTCTTTGTTACTCATTTCAGGACTAGTTTCGTCAAATCACCCTCTTCTGTTATTAATGGATGATGCACGTTTTATATTTAAATAGCCTCTTCTTCAATGGCCGCATTTAATTTTGGAGGCTCTATATAAGGCTTCCTATCTTATCAATTTCGTGGTTTTGTCCAAAGCATTTCCACACGATGCTTCGCAACAAGTGGTCAACAATGGCTTGTTTACGATGGTGCATTCGATCGCTTCCAACTAAACATGGAGAGCCCGAGCTAGGTCCTCTACACAATTTATAAAATCTTCGTATACATCTGCAAAAGAGTTTGCGATAGCACTTGGTCCTATTAGCGGCTCCAATCGAAGCTGTTCTTGTCAATCCTCGTCCGTATATATTCACTGTATTTCCTGTCGCACATTATACCGGATAGCTTTCTTTAGATCACTGAGGGGTTGTGGAGCCATAAGGGGAGATGTGTATGATGATAGCACTTGATCACTATTGACAAGACATAGTATTAGAGTTTTATATCCTATAAAATTGTAATTAAAAAATTTCTCAATAACTTGGTGCAAATAAGTCATCTGAGTACACCAGCTCATATTTTAATACAAGTAAAGATACACCTCCTGAATTTACACCTAGTTCTATTCTTAACTAGTATTTTCTCATATTCCTGGATATGAATCGTCAGATCTCTGTTATTATTTTCAATTCATTACTACGATGCAGTGCATATTATTACTCGCATATACATCAACAAGGTAACAAAATTATTCTCTAGCACGTGGTGTGTTTTGTGGGTCTATAATGCATTTCGATACTCTTCTTTCAACACTTTTTGGATTACTTCATCTGATGTCTGAGTTCAATGTGCACTTAGAATACAAATCTTCTTTCTTCCAGTATAGTCTATTCCATCTAATATATTTATTCTCTCAAGTAATCTCTGTTATATTCCTAATTACTACTTATTCTCTCTCACCACTTACTATTCTAATTGAACAGTTTTTTCATTTTGGTTTGACTTCACCTCATTCTTAATGGAATGCTGCCTTCTGATAAAATATAGAAATATTAATAGCTTAGTATTTAATTAAGCTATCTTTTATCTATTATTCTCTTTTGATGTTTCGCTTTATTGAGCCCACATTTTTTTTACTGTTTAAGCTGCACATCAAATTCATCTGTACATAGAGATATTGACCATATTTCACTCTAGTTTATGTCAATGTTTGATCGTGAAGGGCAATACCTTTATTGAGTTCATTTGCGTTACAACACTTCTAGGCTTCAATTTGTTATATCCATAATCTTTTGTTTGCGTTTTATATTATTTTATTTATTTTGAGAGATTTTCTATACTAACATAACATCTTTGAGGTTCCCTGTGCACTACAATAGCCATGTTAATATAGTATTTTCCCCTAATATGTATAGCTTATTGCCATATTCGGCTTATAAAAGACTTAATTGATAGAGTAGGGTGATGATCATTAGTAGAAGTCTGGATTAGCGTCCATATTTCAAAGATAAGAGCATCAATGATTAGAAAACCAATATTATACAATGGATTAAGCATTGAATATATATATCCATTGCACATTGATAATAGTGTTTCTCCAACCACTAAAGTATTATTCAAATAGGAGAGAGGCGGAACCGTTTAACTCTGATTATCACTTCATATAATTTCTTGACTATAAAGAGTATATAATATTTTACCAGGTATTTGGGCACGATGAATAGGCAAGAATGTCTTGTGGCTGCACTGGTGAGAGTGTATTCTCAAGGCACTTCATGTTGTGCTTTATTCGAGACTCTAGAAATATTATACTCTGGATTCGTATTATCATTACAATAAAATCAAGAGATTTGGACTCGAGGTCTGTATTCTTTAATTATTGTAAATGAGAAGAAAACAATTGCGCATTCAATAGTCCGTTTTGACTATAAAAAGAATCATGACTTAGGGTTGACATGATCAATTGTTATACCAAGTGCAAAGGCTCGCGAGATTAAATAGGGGCAATCTAAAACAATTATTCAGTCAATACAATAACATTCGATGAAGAAAAACCTGCGCACAATTTCATATGTGTAAATTGATGCTATTAAGACTTGAAGGTGAGCAACCATATAATAGAACTTGAGTTACTACACCACACTTAGTTGGTTTAATTTATATAGATGGGTTTCGAGTAAGTTATATCCTCGCCTACACTTCGCAGTCCACTTTTCAAGTATGCACTCAGCCCTTGGGAAAACTTCCTTCCAACCTTGTCCACTAATATTCTAACAAGAAGGCGTAGAGTGTGTTAAACACTTCCAATTAGTTTGTCTTAGCTTTTAGCTTTTCTGAGTATATTTTCATATGATTATACTTCTTACACTATTGGGGGTATTTGGAGCATAGTGATTACAAATTATTCATTCTCTAATCAACATGGAACTAACGGTACTACGCATATCTCCCAAATCAATCTATTGGTCTACGATATTTTTTATATTATTTGTTTGTATCTACTTATGGGCGTTCTATATCTCAATCAATTATTGCGTTATGTATAATCTGACTGTATTTGTCGCTCTTTTCTTCTCGTGTTCACTTCTAATCTATTATTCTATATTTAGGATTTATAAAGATACGATGCAGTGAATATGTAAGTTATATATTTTTATACTAGTAAATCTGTGAATTTATGAATATAATAATTTACAATCACTATTATAGTTAAATACGACTGACTATGAAGTAGTGTTGAGTCCTTGGTAGCCTCCAGTACCAATGCAGATTCAATCGTACGACACGCAAGGTACCGCACACGAACTATCCTAAGCGCTAATGAGAGTACTTCTATTATATTCCTAAAAGTCTCTTTGAAATTCCTCCACTGCTCTCGCCTAAGAGCTAATTTGTAAATCTAAATAATATTATGAGCATACAGTGATAAATTTTAATGATATAAGCAACACATTTTCTGTGTGAAAAGCAGGTGCACAATGAGTAGAGAGAACATAAATTCAACGTATTGAGCAATTGCACTGTTAGGTCAATATGGTCCTATTCTGCGTCTTGAATCGTTTAGTGTGAAGATTAGAACACCTTACCATGTCGAGGCCTGGCTCAATTTATCCACCTCATTTCATCTTCACCGCTCGGCTCTCACTTGCCTTGGATGGCACTAGTTTTGTAGTGATATTATGGTTGGATTAGGAGAGACTATCTGGACATAACCATAATAATTTGGGAAATGTGATTGTTTCGACGGCACATTTCCACTGATTGTCATCAAGGTTCTGTTGTGTGTTACACAAAATAAAGATACTCACTAATTTGATTTTGAACATCACCTAACGTCAAGTTCACGGTATTATTTTATCTAATCCCTCCAATAATATTATCAATTTATTAAGAGAATTGAGTTTATATGCGGCTATAATTGGGGTAATCTGGAGGAGGTTTATGCCTCACTATTAGAAAGTCACGGCAAAAAATAGAGCTTTTGCTTTGGAGAAGAGCTATGGAAAATCTCTTGCTGCTGCAGTACTTTGAGGTAAAAAGGGAAGAGCTAAACTTTCCTGATATTGAGGAAAAAATTCCTCCATACAGATTGTATATGTCCAATATATTCATAAAAGTACCTTGCTCTTTCACTCAGACTCTTATGCGAACTAGTAATATAAAGAATATGGTGCTAAGGTAAGGGTCGGATCTTCCCATATATTTTTTTAGATGTCTTTCAATGTCAGTGAGATCATTAATCAAATGTATTTAAGAGTCAGGGTTGTGCTGTTGTAGAAAATTTTTCAGTGTGGACTCTAGACAGTAATATAGAGATTATTATAATTGACACTTCCTACTATTGTGCATCATAGATATCAAATTCTAATATCTTCTATATCTCTCACCTATTATTAGATGTATTCTGAGAGTCGAGAGGCATTCAGATTCAATTTCCATTGCAGTTCTGGGCTAGCACATTGTGCCCGAGCATCCTTAGGGACACATCCAGACCCAAATTCTCATTGGTTGGAACTACACAACTTTGTGTTGTCTGTGACACACGCTATACATGGCATTCTTGTTCGTCAATATCTGTGATTTTTATAGATACATGGACTAGTGGCTCATAACCTTTAATTATTCTGTAGTTTTTGCTATTTCACACCTGTATTGCTGTAATATTTCTTCACGAATCAACGCTATTATTGTCCAATGACTGTTTCGCATCTGGTAGATATGATATGAAGGATTTTGAAATTTCTCGATATCTCTTATTTACTATATCTTGAAGTGGTTGATGTCTCTCGTTGTATGCACTCAATTGAATCAATGGACTCACCGAGATTAATCTCTCTACGATCTCGGAAAAGAAATAATAGAGAGCTCGATTAGTGGAATAGAAACTATCATAACTACATGACTCACTTTATAATATAAGCGCATTAAGCTTGTGACATTGTAGGAGAGCTAACACATTAGTCATATATGACTTTCAAACTCTTTGTCTCTTATTTACCAAATAAGCTTCTTTCGCGTTCGAGTCTAACAATTATAGCTTATCTTTTCAAAAAGATTGCTTTAGGACTAATAAACACCTTTTGTTCATTTTCCACATCGATATCGCACAATTCACGCAATACGCTCTAGTCCATCACTGTATCTGTGATATTACCTGAGGTGAAACCAAGACTGTTAGCTCGCACTAATCACAGAGAGTTATCGTATGACTCCAAGTTTTATTGCGCGTAACTAAACACTCTGAGGTTTTGTAGACATAAACGTCCGTCCACATCCTTCTCCAAGATTTACTCCTAAAGGAGTTGGTGGAAAGTGCACAGTGGCTTGGGTTTTTATTTATGCTCCTATACGCATTTCATATCTCATATGTGAGTAGGTCCGTGTAACTATACAAACTTACTTTGGCAACTTCTTTTTTATTACTTAGAGTACAATGAACTGTATACGAATTTCGCATGAGCACTCTACGCTTCGTTTGACCAGGCATTATTCGAGATGGTTAATCCACTGAAAATCCATCATGGATCGGCACTCACTTTCGAGATTTTGAGGTCTCGGATATGAGTTTGGTTTTGGCAATTTGATTGAAGTCCTGTCGATCCCTTAGGATTTTGCCAGGGAGGGTTGTGTTGTTGCGTAATGCAATCATTTCGATTGTCATCTCCAGCACTGTGACCATGGTCAGTTTCAGTTTACGTATTCTAGTTGATTTAAATGTTCTGGAGAGACGTGAGGCGAGAACGGAGCTTATTTGATCGGTCTTTTGCTAGTCTCTCTTTTTTCTGATATTAGTCGTGGTTGGCAGTGCTCATTCCTATGCCTACCATGAGGTCTTATTGGACCTCTGGCTCTCGTTAACCTCTCGTGTCCACATTCAATTGAGTTGAGCAGAATCTTTTCAACTATGTTAAGCATCATCAATGTTGCTCGCGGTATGAGATACGACCTCTACATATTCGTGTGAGACGCCACAATTATAATGCTTTGAGCCCCTATTGAGCGTAAAAGGCAGCAATAATAATTTTGCCTCACGCTTATGATATTTGGTGTGGTACTCGGCTCAGACCTGATATGAGTGGTCACATATATAATATGCGGTGTATACTAGTGGCTCAGCATTCGCTATTTGGAGTAATTATGTTAGTTGGCTTGGTTCTTGGACCTAGTTAGTCGTGGAAGTACACTACATACATCAATGAGTTGAATGCACGAGCGATCTTATTGGCATCAACACTCAGCTTGGCATTTTCTTGAGCTGTGTATAAGTAAATTTTGCGAATAAATGTCATCTGTTTTTCATGTCAATATATTATGAGTGTCTTGAATTTCAAGTTCCTTTTTTGGTCTTTTATTGTTTCCACATCTTAGCATCATTTTGTAAACACTTATACTATCACTTTCGCTTATTTTATACGTGTTTCCAATTTTGTTTGGAAATGGCTTAATATATAGGTGTTATTCAGTATGTTAGGAGTTATGCTGTCCTAGATTTCTTAATGGTGATCTTTTTTCTTCTTTTGTTTATTTGTGGATGATATTGCGTTACAATTCTTTAAGTATGCTTTGTCTTTTTTTTTTTGTCTCTATTTTCTTTTAATTGTCTCTCACAATATGCCTAATTTCTTTAATATTGTTCTTGAGAGGGTTTGTGAACTATTACATTATATTTCCCAGATTCCCACGATGCTCGCTTCATTCTCCTCATTCACCGATACATTCGTTCGGAACGTAGAGTCTCACTGTTTATGTGACTATTTCCTATGATCTGCTAATTTTCTGTTCTATGTTTGTTTTTTCTTCTCTCTCTCCACTACATGTTGGAAAACTTATATATCCTCATTATTTGGAACTAAAAGTTATTAGAGTTGGATTAGCCCTTTTGTATTTGGATGATATGGTAATCTTTTTCTTCTTTTGTATTTGGATGCTTTTTTAACAATTGCTTTTTTTTTTGTCATTCTATCCACAAATGGCTTCTAATTTTTGAAGTTTGTGATATACATTATTCAGTCTTCTCCTTTAAGAATTTTGGAAGAAGTCACTGTTTTATGTAATAATAGATTCTGAATTTCTGTCTTTTTGTTTTTCCACTACATGTTGGAAAACTTATATATCCTCATTATTTACTTTTCAACATGTTTTTGGAAGCTAAAAGTTATTAGAGTCTGGATTAGCCCAAATTTTATGGAGATCTTTTTCTTCTTTTGTATTTGGATGATATGGTAACAGTAAGTAGCTTTTTTTTGGTTGTCATTCTATCTACAAATGGCTTCTAATTTTTGAAGTTTGTGATATACATTATTCAGTCTTCTCCTTTGTGATGTCTACACACTGTCAACTTTCAGTCTGTATATAGGATGTTATGCTGCCCTGCTCTCAGAACTGGATATTTCTATTTTGCAAGATCAGGATTTTTGATATTCTTTTTGAATTGTTTCTCTTTGTATCTTATTATTATTGTTATTACTATTTTTGGAAGGGGGGCTTGACCTCATATTTTATTCCGTGACTGTATGAGGATCACTTGTGATTTGCTTTGTACTACTACTTTGCCATACTCCACATTGAAATACTTGATAATCTTTGATTTAATCATTAGCCATCCTAATACAATGAATCATGGGCGTATGCTTATTTCCTCTTGCTTCTTTGTACACTTCATAAACAACTTCATGCGTACACTAGTGAAACTGGGTGGGTAGGGTTACTAATTGAAGTTCCTTACTACCTATAATATGTTTTGCAAGTTCTTCTAATAGGATTTATCTGATTAGAAAACTAAACGAGGTTTATGTGGCCTGTAGTAGCATAGAATGGAGTAGACAATTACTCATTCTCTAGGATGAATACCTTGCTGTCATGGCTTAAATGGTTTTTGATATGTTGGGGCCCTTGGCTGTTGTTACTAATAAGGTCAACTCCTGTTTTGCATTATTTGATGACTGTTTATGAAAGAAGATTTGAAGTACTGCAGATTGTTTCTGTTGATTAGTGCTCAACACTTTAACACACTATGCTATCTAGACACCTGACGGTTTCAGTATACAACATCTGATAACCTTGTTGGTTAACACAGTGTGTGAACCAGTGGGTATCTGTTTTGGATCTTTTGAATATTTTTTGGATCTTATAAATGCGTCAAATATGATATGAGCGCTGCTGCTACTGATAGATATCAGTAGAAATACTTATCCTACGAAGAATTATGTTATGCGGGGAAGTAGATCTCATGCAATTTTCATAATTTGAGTTTAAAAATCTCAAAGCTATTTAGAACTATCATTATATTATCAGATTTGAATGTTTTTAGAATTGATTTATAACTATCAATGCTAGAATGCTTCATACAAAGTAATAAACATGCTAGTGGGGCTCATCATAATGTGCTGTACAATGTATAGGATGATCTGATGCTTGTGATCTTGCTTTGGAATATGTTTTATTCAGCTAGAATGCTAAAATGAAGAATACATTGTTCTTATAGTTGCCTGAGATGGAGTAGCTAGCATGGATCCATAATACTTTGGGTTAAATGCTGTTTTCTATGATACAAATGATCCTTGACACATCATGGGATAATTTTGTTTCTAAATGTGGGAAAAAGAAATGAGATTTTATGAGCTCAAGAAATTTACTGTTGCATTTTTGGCATCTTTGCACTCAATTAGATGGGCGACATATGTATTCAGGGGAACAATCCCTGCATTGGAAGGGCCCTTCAACTCTCTTTGCGATTATGGATATGTGACATTATGCATCATATGTGGCTTCTTGTAATCAATTTTACGGGAGTATGCTGAGAGATAATTACCAGATGACCAGCAAGCTCATGCCATGCTATGGGTTAATTATACAATGAGACTTGGACTTTGTTGGCCATGAATGAGTGTTTTGAAGTATGTGCCTTATCACTTTTTGGGCTGTGCTTGCACCGTGACTGGATGAAGGGTTCAGACTGGCATGGTTGTAGACATGTGGGGTATCATGACATATGTATTCAGAAATGCAAGGATGCTATGCTTACAAAGTTGCTTTGAATCTGATTATTTTTCCTACGTGAATTATGTATGTTTCTATGGTGTCATGACAGGGTATCAGAATAATGAACTTGTTGAACATAATGGACCAAAAAGTTCTCACGTAGTTTGACTTGCAGGGCCAACCCACAGATGTATTTAAATATGTCTTGTCTTTTGGGTGTCAACTTCTACTCTTTTCCTCACTAAAAATGTGACGTGATCTACCGGTCGAAAGGCAATTCACTATCTGAAAATGGGACCAGCAAGGGTTTGATTTTAGAGTTTTTGATGCTTCAAACTATGGCACCACCTGAAATTTCTCTACAGTAAGCTCAAAATGAGTCCGCTACCTTAATAAGATGAGAAACGGATCAGCAGGAGAGTATTTGGAATTGTAGTTCTTTGGGATATCAGGCTATGGGATTGTTGATCTGGGACTGGGCCTGATCTTCAGCCTGTATTGTGAGCTTACTGTTGGACATGAAGTTATGATGCTGTAATAGTTTGCTTTAAGTTGTAGGAGTTGGGTATATGCAGCATATATTTTTACACACCATCTAAAATTGTGGGTCATGTTATTGGTTTTATGCAGCTAGAGGTAAAAATTTGGCATTTGAAGAAAGTGAAAGAACACCTGTCAAGTTTGGAAAGAATCTGAATGACTAAAATATTAGTTTTTTTTTTTTATGATTGTTTTTATATTTATCCTTTTAAATGAAGCATTGGAGCAGCAACAAGGGCAAAACAATAGCGACAGCATGACCAACAGCAAAATAGATTGCTTAATGTATTCCTAATCTGTGAGCTCTCCTTGCATAAATCATTCATAAATGACAGAACTGTGATGCATTAGAAATTCTAGATCAATTTGATTTTTTAAAGTATAGTTTAGACTTTAGAGACATTTGGTCAATAAGGAATATTATGAACGATTTTTGAATATTTCAGTGGTTTTACGGAAATTGCTATTATGATTGGTACAACCAACTACACTAAAGCTTTGCCAGATATTGTTCTAGAACTAGTTATTGCTTAGTGTTAAACCTGGCCCCTCTCTTTGACCTTATGGCACCATCTCAGTTGCCATATGTTCAAATGTTACTGTAGAATATTATCTTATTTTCCCCTTATTTTTTCTCCCTCCTCCTCCCTGGACTAGGAGAACTCACTTTGTTATTGATTAATCAATTAGGTGGATGAAACAGAAAACTGTTAACTGGTACATAAGAAATATGATCGTTTGGCATTAATTGATTAAATAAAATATCATAATAAGAAGAAAATATGTTGTACATAAGAAATACTTAAGAGGCACAGACATAATCAAATTACCAAACTTCTGATTTGGCAATCATGTTAATGGAAATAAAAGCTGTTATCAGACAGGCACATTTTATCCCAGATTGTTGACTTTTGGTTATGCAGTATAGTCACTTGATTAGTTATTTGGAAAGGTAAAATTAAGAAAAATATCTTAAAGTTCAGAACACTTTAATATCCTCAGCAAGCTTTGATGACCTTGTATGGTACCCCCAAGTCTGCCTGCAGCTGCTGTGGGCAATACATAATTATGTGAGTGCTTTATCTTGTGGCTCAATAACTCTAGTTAGAATGTTCTTGACTCTTAAGATCTTGAATAATGATTGACCTTTCTATTTTGAAAAGAATAAGCTTGGTGAACAATTGTCAATGTTTTTTAAAGTGGAGTATTCATTATATTTATTCAAGATCGGTAATGAATGATGGCAATACCAGTTCTTTGATATGCATAATTATGTTATACCTCTATGTGCATTATTATTATCATTAAACATATTACATCATTAGTGATGATGGTTTGCTATTGGATAAATATTAGTTTTTGTTCAATGTGGTAATTCAGTTAATATTTTTTTGGCAGTTTGATAAGTTACCTCTGGTGTGGGGAAAACAAAGAGAAACTCCATTATGCCTTGAAGAGGTATATCCTTTCAGTAATTTTGTACAATTGCAAGTGGCAAATTCTTAAGCATTGAATGCTGGATTAACTTTTGGATAACTATTTTAGTTCAATGTGATGATGATTTTGTATTTCTGACTCAATATTGTTCATATAATGTGGGGAATTCTCTCAAACAGAATGATGCCCATGACTCTTGTGGGATCAGGCTATCTGTAAATTGATGTAGCAGTGCAAAGGGAGGCTGTCAGGGCTAGGCAGTGCTTGAGCATATGGTGGAGATGGATAATGGAATAATGTTGACCCAGGAGTTGGAGGTGGGGAGAGGATGAGAGTGGGAAGAGAAGGGGATGGGAAAGAGCACTGCTATAGACCACTGCTCCATTCACCAGTCTCATGTGGCAGTTGCAGTACGCTGGTTAGGTGGTGTCAGGCAGGGGGCCTGGGCACAATTTGCCCAGTCACCGACAATCATGTTGGACCAGTGAACTGAGTGATGACAAGAAGGTGGCCTTCAGCATCTTTGGATGGGAAATGAAGGAGAGCTAAGAAGGCGGTGTCCAAGTAAAATGGGAGAGGAGGGGAGATGATGAAAGGAAGAGAATGCGGTAGAGGAAAGGAGGAATTGAGGGAAGAAGAGGAGGAAGAGGAAAGAGAGGAAAATTGGGGCTAATCAGTTGGATGAGGAGAGGAGATGCTATATGGGCTGGGGTCAAGGTTCTTTTTATATGTTAAAATAGTATGTTGAAACCATGGAATGCCGTACCGGGCCAAACCGCCCGTTACATCTCGTACCGAGCTGGATTGGTGGGGAACCGATCTGGTTTGACCTTTTTTTTGGTAAACCTCCCGAACCTCTTGGTTTAGTACAGTATGGATTGGTACAGGCCGGTACTAGACGGTTTGGTTCGGTAAGGGATGGTATGTACTGGTACGGTATGTTTTTTTTTTTTTTTTGGCTGTTGCATGGGATTTTTTTGGTTTTTTTATTCACGATACGGGATGGTATGGTATGGTACAGTGTGATACCGAGTCCACGAATCTTGGTTGAAACCGTACATGTTAATAGTAGTCATGACTAAACGTGTTAGAATCCTCTTACTCTAACCCAAGTGCAGGTCGGCTTAGATGGCCCAGGTTGGATCGGTTAAGGTCAACAGGTTCAGGTCTGAATTTCTACTGCTAGTTGATGTTCTCATCTTCTGGTAATTCTAGTGTTCTGCGCATGCCTTGAATGTGCTATAATCAAGAATAAAGAGAAATGTATCTGGGCTCCAAACAGGAAGGCCTCAAAGTCACCTTGGGGCTTTTCCATTATTTTATAAAAAAATTATTATTTCACACTTCTATCATGCTAGATTTCCTTGCTGGAGATATTAATTGATTGGGAGAAATCATGTTAATCATATTTTTGCTCACATTGCCTTTATTAGCTATATAAGTTGGACATTTCCTTTGAATTGAAGCCCAGTGTGGATTTCTTGGCAATTCTGTTCATTAGTTTTTCAGAAGAATCTTATGCAAGGGCTTTGTATGATCTCTGCCTGTATGAATGTGTTGCTTACTCCTAAATTCCTGTGATAGTGGGCTGCTTTCTTGGACTCTGAAGGACGAGTTGTGGATTCAAAGGCATTAAGAAAAAGAATATTCTATGGAGGTGCTGAACACAATCTCCGAAAAGAGGTTAATAGCTTACAGTAATAACTGGTTTCATGCTGGATACATGTTGTTAGTCATGAATTTCTGGGCATTGCATTGGTCATTGTGACCCTGCAGGTTTGGAAATTTCTGTTGGGATACCATGAGTATGATTCGACATATGCTGAGAGGGAGTATCTTGCAGCGGTCAAGAAATCAGAGTATGACATCATAAAATCCCAGTGGCAGGTCTGTAATTTTTTGATGTAATTTTTTTTTCTTTCCAATGATATAGCTATATCAAACATGCCAGCTAATTTGCTTGTTTGCATGCCTACATCACTACCAAGCAAATGATTTAGTACACTTCTCTGTTGTAAATAAATCAGCTACTATAGGCGGAGTGTTAAAATATTTGTAATTGGCCCATGCAGTTAAAGTTGTTCATTTTAGTTCATGTGATTTGTGAAGACGTCTTTGATCTAGATATAAATCCATGATGCAACAGATGGTGGCAGAACTTACCAGCGAACTAATTTAACACATCCAATCAGTATCATTTTGTTGATTGATGTTATTGTAGGTATGATTTTGAATGCCAATGTTATTGTAGGTATGATTTTGAATGCCAACCATCATAGTACTGTGCCAGGCCAGTACAGAGACCCTTGGCATAGGTTGGCATGATACTTATTAAATCTCTTTTTTAAAATTTTTTTAATCAATTTTTTTTTTTGTTTTTTAATTTCTTGCTTTAGCACAGAATCACACATGCTGGCACAACATGGCACATACTATGTCGTTGGCTTAGTGCATGGGTAACGGCACTGATACCCAAGTCCTAAATTGTGGGACAGGTTCTGTGATATTTTTGTTCAGAGAAACAAGTAAATTGCCTATTTCACTGGAAAATTGAATACCGGGAAATGCAATTTTGCTTCTATCTGTACATCTTTTTCTTCCCTTTTTTTTTTTGTGAATTGACCATGTTTTCTACATGGTTAAAATCCTTAAGTAACTGAGTTGGTCATTCACTCTTCAATCTATATTTATATGCTAGCTTTTTATGAAATCTATTCATACATGTGCAGAGCATATCAGCCACACAAGCTAAAAGATTTACAAAGTTCAGAGAACGGAAAGGCCTGATTGAAAAGGATGTGGTAAAAATCTTATTGCCTTGTTTGAACCTGCAAATCTTCTATTTGATTATAGTAACATAAAAGAGCATTGATGCTTCACTAGCTTACATTGTGTTCTGTTAATTTTTCTGTTTAACATTGTTAAGGTGAGAACAGACAGATCTGTCTCTTATTATGAAGGAGAGGACAATCCGAATGTGGCAGTTCTACGTGACATACTGTTGACATATTCGTTTTACAATTTTGACCTTGGTTACTGTCAGGTAAGAGTACACTCAAAAATTTTGCAAGTGCTAAGAATTTCTTTTGCTTGTGTTACCAAACAATATTCAGATCCTATGATTTTTAACTCATATCCTATTTATTGCTTCTGGTGGTTGTTGCGATGTGGTCACTGAAGCAGTTTAAACAATCATGTATGCATAAGCTATGTCAGTTTGCCGTATCTAGTAATTCTGGACCCTATTTTAGATCATAACTAGTATCTGCTATAGCTTATATAGTTGCATTTTCATGTAAGTTCTAGTTGCATTTTCATGTAAGTTCTATCTTTTCATCTTAAGTATGTCCATGGTGTATTCTTTTTGGCAATGTTAGGTAAATTGGTCATGTTTGTCCTACTTTACATGCCTGCTTGTTTTGCTTCTGTATTTCATATATCATGTTGTAGGTAATGAATGCCTTGTTGGTAAATGACCTTTGATAGCCCTTCTTACTTTACTCATGCTAGAAAAATGATATTGGGATGAAATGCCTTCGTATAGTGGGGATGTGATATATTATGCCCTTGCACATATTGTGCATCTCATTATGGCTCAACCAGAGTAATGTTTGTTAGGGACATTTACTTCAGTAACCATCATCTGAACCTCCAACGCTTGTTTGAAGCTTTTAGGTTTGGTTTTATGAATCCTCATTTCCCAAGGATTCCCATTTTGGGGTTACAGGGTGTTTTTGACTTTCAGTGATTCCTTGAAATTTTTACTTGCAGTTCTAAAAAATTATGTTTGTTCTTGTATCATCTTTTTCATGGGTGTTTTAACGTGGAAGAAAATGGGAAAGAATGGATGACTAAACTTGCCAAGTTGAAGAGGAATTTCAAAAAGAAAAGAGTTGGTTTCTTTAAAAGGTTTTAACTAACTTAGCTTAGTGGTTTATAGATGATATATCAAACGTAAGAAGGCAGAGTTTATCTTGGAAGCAGATTTTCGGTCTTATTGAAAATGTGGATTTATTTTAATCTGTTTACTATTCTAAGTTGGTGACATATATTGTAGGTCATTAAGTTTTACTTTGGCAACATTAAATGGAAATGGATGACAACTCTGCTAATGCTGCTGTAATATCTAGGAGAACTCAAATGTGAGTGTCCCCGCATAAATGTCTAAAGAGATGGAGAAGAGACCAAGGGCATTGCCCTCTAGGGTTTGAAATTTGACTAGTTGAAGGTGTGGAAATGAGAATTAAATTGTGATTTACAGTGTTCACAAATAAGAGGGTGAAAAACTTCAGTTCATAAGAGAGGTTGTGAGAGGTGTTTAACTTTGTCAATATTGCTGCAACACCTTTGGTGCTTCGCATGTGAAATGAGCAAAGCTTAGCCAACTTACATGGAGTTTTAAGAGCCCCATTTGTTTGAACTTTGAAGAGTGGAATAAAAAAAGAGTATGATGGTCATGAGCATCATATAGTACCATGACTTTTCCGGTGGTCATGTTATGCTAGTAGTCAGTTCTCATGATATAAGGTGGGGAATGATATGAGTCCAGCATTAGATTATTTGGGTCGGTTCTGTTAAGGGAATTTTTTAAGTTCCTTGATGCAGCCGAGTTGCCTAGTGGGCAGTCAAGTGACCCCTTGGCCCTGGGCACCCTAGGTAGGTCTAGTTTTGGACTACATTTTAGGTGGATTGGGTAGGCCAAGCTGGGTGGCTATTAGGCAGGCTTGGTGGAAGGTTATAAGCCGCCTCCTGCTTACACAGTCACTCTTCTTTGTGCCCTAACAACATAGTTATAGCATACAAACTTCATTGTTTCTTGACTGATTATTTTCTTTCCAGCTTTATATTGATTTCTTATGATTCGGTACAATCAAGTTTTTATGTACTGCTTCGTACAGGGTGTACCATACTGTACCACTAGGAAATTGGTACAGGATAGGGGCTCAATATGGTACTGTGCCAATACATAGTATGGATGTTTTCCTGACTTAGAATTTTACCATGTGTCCATAGAAGGCCATATTATAATGTGCCATATCGTACTGGTAAGGTACTATTAGATGACCTAGTACCAAGACATAAAAACTTGGGGGTACAGTTTATTAAAATGATTAAAACTTGTTTATATGGAGAGCCCACTAATTTGATTATACCATTTCTAAAGTGAAATTGCCATTTCACTGACTTTCTATCTCTGATTTTCTAAATGCTTTGTGGTACCCTGACAGCTTTTCTGGAATCTCCTTGCATATTTTTTGGGTTTTATAGTTCTCTGCCTTCAATCCACCGGTTGTGGAACCTTGCACCTGTCTTAATGAAGGATTCAAATATTGCCAGAATGGGATGGTGCGAATGGTCCCATACAGTTCCTGCAGGTTTCTGGTACCAGTACATAGTGTGCCATATGGGAATGCAGTCCCATACCCTATCACTACCTGGGACCTACCATTCCTCCAAAATATTGGTATGAGTTCCTGTACTGGTATTTGAAAACTTGGTCACAACATTTAAGTAGTGATACCTCAGATTTTCATTTTGTCTAAGTCAAGTTTGTCTTAAGGTTTTATCATTTTTGTTTTATTAATCTTAGTCACAACCTTTCCTTGTATGACAATGTGGGAATTTCAGTACTTAAATGATAGAAAAGCATATATTGAATCATTAATTAAAGTTTTAAAAACATAGTACTTTTGTCATATGATGTCTTTCTGTATCTCCCCTTAAATTGCAGTTTCAATGATACTTGTTTAGCTTTTTCAATTCGCTTAGTTCTGTGTTAATTTCCTATTGCTTTAATTTTAGCAAATCTAATCTTTATGCTATGGTTTACCTATTTTTGTAAGACCTAATAAGCGCTAAAAATTTGTCAATTTAACATGTCCTTTTTTCTTCCTTTAATGAAAGTTATGATATTGGTTATTGAGTTATAATGTATCTGCTTAATGTAGTTGTATTACTAACCTGGTGTTTGGGCTTGCAGGGTATGAGCGATCTTTTGTCACCGATACTTTATGTTATGAAAGACGAGTCTGAGTCCTTTTGGTGCTTTGTAGCATTAATGGAACGCCTGGGACCCAACTTTAACCGTGATCAGAATGGCATGCATTCCCAACTTCTTGCTTTGTCTAAGGTACCTATTTTTTGCTTCAAGATTGGCACACACTATGTCATGCTGCGGGCCTAAAAATTATATACTCCTAGGTCTGTGCTCAAGTATGCTACTTCTTTTCAGTCAGCAGTTATTTCAGTGCTATATAAGTCACATGTAATAAGTCAAGACAATGTTGTCACCATGATTATATGAATGATTCTATAAATCTTCTTCTCATTTGTTTCAAATTTGTACGATCTCTAAAAATTATGTGATATAAAGGGGAAGTACTTTAAAAAATAAAGTACTATATAAATCACATTTAATTGGTCAAGACACCATGATAATATGAATGATTCTCTAAATATTTTTTGTCATTTGTTTCAAATTCATATGATCTCTAAAAGTTATGTGATAGAAAGGGGAAGTGCTTTAATAAGTGCAAGAAAGCATAGTTTCCTTTTGTTTCAGCTGGGATTTTGCATAGGCAATGGTGTTAATGTTCTGTATATATGTATACACGTATTTATGCATATGTGGACATGTATATATGTCCATGGCACATGTATATATCTTTCTGCTTGTTTACCGAAGAAAAGTATGATTCATGAATTGCAATACCTGAAATAGACAATGTTAAATAAAAAGCTTAAAAGTAATTTTATTTAAATAGTCACTAATAAAATTGTTAATTTGGTTTTAAACTATCCAAAACTACAGAGCAGAAAACTTTTCACTATAATCTTAAAAAATGGAGAACTCTCTCAATTCTGCTCCACCCTTACCCTTTTTAAAGTTTGTGCTTCTTCATTGTTGACTGTATAGTTTTGTATGGGATGTATGGATTCGTCAAAAGGAATCACATAGTGGATGCAAGGAGTGGGTGGAAGATGGTGTATATTTCCTTGACACTGAAAAATCTAAGTCTGAAAGGAAACGACTGATCCATTTGAACACTCGGTGCCTTCATCCTAGACTTAATATTCTTGGACACTGGGAAGTAAGGTTGCAACTCACTCGTAGTAGCTATGAGTTAGTATTTGGGTCATGAGTAGCTGGAGTTTGTTTGGAGATGATCGAGTGAGTAGAGGGTTGTGCAACATGTTGTTATAAATAGAAGTGAGTTTAAAGAATACATGTGCTTTGAAAATAAAGATCAAGTTTTGATTCGGTACTCAAATTGTATACATGACATCCATGGAACGGAACATGACATCCATGTAAAGTGGGTGAAGTGGTCTGGAAAAGTTTTGAAAAAAAATGCTTGGGTAGAGATTTAAACCAATGACTATGGGTTTGAGGAACTTCTCAGCAATCAGGACAATAATTGATTGTTGAATACTTATGAAGTGACAAATTGCATCTATGTTATTTGAAAGATGTCATTTACTCACTATTTTATCTATCAAATTTATCCAATAAAAAAATAAACAAGTCCTATACTTTTAAAACTTTACTATTTAAAGTTTTAAACATAAAAAATCGATGAATTTTATACATTTTCCTACATTATTACAACTTATACATTTTAAGAATCAAATAAATCATGATTTTTCTATTTATGTTGCAATTAGAGAGTAGTATAGAATGTAGATCAATGTGTTTTAAAGAGCAATATTTAATTTTAAAAATATATATAATTTTCATCAAAAATAGAAAAAAGTTATGAATATTTTACATATTTTGTATTATTTCTATTTATATTTTAATATAACTAGGTTTGACCTATTGACCTAGCAATTGGACCAATGATCTGATGACTTGGCCCTGTGGCTGGGTTGGTCATTGGTCTAGTTTCTATAACTGTGCTTGGGAAAGTTGGACATCCTACCATCCCACCAAGACTTGAATCCTTGCTTGGACTCTTAAGAATTGGCATATTCTTGATACTAAGGTGTAAAAGTTTGAAATAGTTCACTTTTATATAGTTGTTGGCAATCCTTTTTTTGTGTTAGTGCCAAGTCCCTACCAATGCCTTACTGGTATGCTATAGCATAGTATGGTACGACATTGTACTCACACATGGTAAAGGTACTAGGTTGGAATTGCCCCCATACCATATATCAGTGCAAGCCCTTGTACCATATAGGTTACCGTAGGCACAGCACCGTGTGCCTAGCACAGATGTGTACCTAAATTTTGGGTATTAGGATATTAATGTATGTATATCTATATAAAATACACATGCATATTTATGTAGATGTCTGTATGCACATGCAAGTGTATGTTTTGACTTCATATAAAGCTGACTTCTTGTCATATTTTGGGTAGATGTGTTTGACTTTCATCTGATGCACAATAATCGAGTAACACTTTAAACAGTTCTAATATATTAAATGCTCCTAATGGTTTAATTCCTGACTATGGTGATTGCATGCGGGTCTTGCTAAAAAGTTCTATTGGATAAATCCCCTTAAAGAATTAACTTCTTGGTCCTAACTAATAAGCCCCAATCTTTTGGGACTTATGATTGGTTAAAATAATTCAGTTTAAAAATCTCACCTTCAGATGAGAAATTACTCTGTGCATAAAAAGCTATCTTCATGGCCTGCTTTATCTGGTCTATTTAAGGGGAATGTTTTTGCTAAAAAATGGAAATTGAGTTGGGCTCTCTGAAAGCAGTTGATGATTTCTTCTTTTTAAGAAAAAACTGCTGTGGGCAATTCAAATATCTGGACGTGTCACATTTTCATTATATGAAAGTTATCTTAGTAAGCTCAGAGGTATATGTCTAATCAGTCAACTGATATTTTAATGTTACATTACTAGCATTTTTTAATGGTTGAAAGCTCTTTGATTTCTTTGTATTTGGAAGGCTTTCTAAAATTGTTAGTTTAAGGGAAATGGAAAATATTCATGGACTAGTCTTGATGCCAATATTATAATCATTAAGGTGAGGTCATCATTCACTTTATGAATTATTTGTTTAAGAGCTTGCAATCAGAACTTCTTGACAATTTTTCTCTTTATCATAAATTTTGCCCTAATTTTGTTTCTGAAGATGTCTTATGGTCATCATTCCATTTTTAATCAATATTTCTATATTTTGGAGTTCTATTTTAAGTAAATTGTAAAAATGTTTTTTTTTTTGATACATAAAAATGGTTCTTGATTTTCTTGCATTATCTTCTTTCTTGAGCTTCATTCCAAGCTCATGTTTTGCTATATCATCACTGGTGGTCGCACCATTGTCCGCTTGACTATGCCATTATTTTATCTATACGAAGCATCTAGCCATCCTGTCTCGGATCTTAAACCCTTTATCTCAAATATTTTCCAGTTTCTAAGATGCTTAGAAATTGTTGCTTTAGTTCCCCAGGCCATTTTTCCCATTTAAAGTGAACCTTTTTTATGTTATGTGACATGTGAAATAAAGATTTACATAGACCCTCATTTTATGTCATGAAGCTCATTTAATAGAAATGCCCATGTTATTGTCATTGAAAATGATTTAATTTTTAAAAAATATGCTGACGTATTGGTGATTGTGTTGTCTCCTATATTGGATCTTTTGCTCATGCTTTTGTGCCTCTAATGTAAATTTAATTGTCTTTAACCTTGCCTTTCCCATTTTATCTAGCCGTTTATGAAATATAGAGAAATATTGGGATGTTTGCTACTAATTCCATGAAATTGTCCGGCCTTTCTGGCTTCATGACAGGCTTTTCACTTCTCAAAAGTTCTATGGAAGGAATTAAATTCCAATCTATCATATTATAAGCTGACGTTGGTTGAGAAATGTTCAAAGAACATTTTTAAACATCAGTAAATCACGGATTAGCTATATTGCCAACCTGTAACTGGATAAGGTTTGATGCTCGAGGTCAACATGCATGGCATTTATACCATAGAGTATGCAATGATAATCTGAAAGCACCAAGTGTGGATAAGATATTTTATAATGCGCCCTTGACATTACCTGTTAGCTATACAACTTATTAAGTCACACAATTTTCTTATTTTTCTTTTCCTTTTTTTCTGGAAAGGATGTGATATACCACATCATACAATTTGATGCATAATTGCAGCTGCATCTTTTACTTTTTGTTGTTACAATTTTTAAGCTTTAAAACCTGACAAATTTCAGCTAGTGATGAGCTATGTTCTTTCCATTTTCCAGCTGGTGGAGCTTCTGGACAGCCCGTTGCATAATTACTTGAAGCAGGCTGATTGCTTGAACTACTTCTTTTGTTTCCGCTGGATTCTTATACAATTCAAGAGGTAACTATATTTATTGACATGGGTCTCTATGTGCATGTTCCATGTAGATTTTTGAATAGAATGGTTTGCTGCATATCTCTATGAATTAAGTTCATTAAGATGACCAACTATTCTCTTGCAAAATATTCAAAAATATGATATGAAAATATTTATAAAATGTCATGGTTTTAAGTTTAAATTGGCTCCTTTTGCTTTTCTTTTTTCTCCTGAATTCTATAAAAAGGAAGAATCACCATATTTTTCCAAAGTGAAAAAAATGTTTAAATGTTCTTCCATAAAATGGGAGATCGGAATTAAGGATTGATCCCTTAGACTAAACTTTGGAGAAAACAGATGAAAGATTTAAGTGGAACTATTGTGCTTTAATGTCAAACAGTAAGCACTAGCAATAAACTTTCTCAAAAAATGTGTGTGAATACATATCAACCTAAACACAGTTTGTTTATTAAATGAGCCAAAAATCCAAAAATGAAACTGACCTCTTTACCAAATAGGTCACCTGAGCTGACCCACTTAACCCATATAATAAATAGGTTGAGGCAGGTTAAATAGGCTAAATGGGGCTCAAACAGTTTAAACAGATTAAGCATGTCTTAAATGAGTGCGTTGATACTTTGTTGATCTGACCTAATTAATAAATGGGTTGAAACTGGTTTGATGGGTCCAGAGTCCAGACTCTAAGTTTAAATCCCGATGGTTTAAGTTGGGTTGACCCATTATGACCAGAACCCGTTTGTGCAAACTGTTGCCCATTTA
Organism: Cocos nucifera; assembly: GCA_006176705.1. Classification (NCBI taxonomy): domain Eukaryota; kingdom Viridiplantae; phylum Streptophyta; class Magnoliopsida; order Arecales; family Arecaceae; genus Cocos; species Cocos nucifera. The sequence continues at coordinate 1,894,767 of QRFJ01000061.1, forward strand.
TCTTGGGTTGGAGGTTTGTTCATAAATTCCAACCTACTCCAAAACAAGTTACATGTAACTTGATTCTGCTATGAGTTGTATGCATAACCAGAGCTAGACGTAATGGCCATCATTTCCGACTCTATTATCAAGCTTTGCTTTGTACATGCAATGTAACATAGTCTAGCAAGGCCGGAAGGTTGCCTTTCATAACTGAGGGTACTGCAAAGGCTTGCACACCAAGCAGGTGGAGGTTAATCGAGCCTTGCAAATGTTATTGAGTGGATAATATTGAACTCTATATTCTGTGGCATGTTATTGAAAAAATCTCTGTATTATCAATTATTTGGGAGCTTCGTTTTGATATGTTTTGCAGTTTATCATTTTGATTTCGATCACTTGATGCAAGGAATAGTAGTTCTAATGTTGATAAATGGCCTTACGATTGATTGTTGAAAGTTGAGGACCAGGTGTTGGAATGAATGCAATTCATTAGGCGTTAAATTAGAGATGAGGAATAAGTTATTTGGGTTTGGAAATCACAAACTCCAGGAGCTAGAGCTGGTTAAATGCAATAGGCTCTTTAGGAAATAAAACCCTAACTTTGGAGACGATATGTCTTTTGAGCTAACACTGGTCAGAGAATCTTGTCGAGCACTAACTTATTATGTAAAGGCCCAAACCAATTTATAAAAACAAAGAATGCAAATTGATTTAGTGGGCAGACAAAGTCCTATGTTGACTATTAATTTCCAAATTTTAGAGTAATAAAAAATTCCCTCTTTCTGTTTAGCTTTGCTCTTAAAATACCACATCCATTCTGATGTTCATTATTAATATCACAAGTATTTATTGTATCATCTTCTTAAGACAACCTAATAATTGATGTGGACATCAATAATACTGGGCACTTCAAAATTTCTTTTATTTTTCTGTTTTCGTTCATTCTCTTCAGCCTTCCCTCCAAGCCAGATGCTATACATTGCAAATGAGGAGGTAGGGTAGCTTATTTTAAGTAAAGGTAATCGATATCACCCTATCCCACTTATTTGCAACTACAATGAATCAATTCCTAGTGTCTAGGACTTTTCTCTTTTCTTTTCTTTTTCTTTTTTCTAATTTTTGTTCTTCTTCTAGTGTTGCTAACCCCCTTCCTCTTCTGAGTTTCTGTTGGTCACTGTTTACAGAAATGACCTCACTTCCAGTCTTAGTAGTTTAGGTTTTCCAGCTTCACCCATTTGTTGCCTAACATCCCTCTTTCTGTTTGTCATCTTCATCATCACATCCGGTCAGAAACTAGAAGGGGAGGACTCCTGCTGAACCTTAATCATACTATGGTCTCAAGCCTATCAAGAGGATACTTGAATATGACTTTTATAATTGTTTCATGCCCTGTCATGTATACATGAAACGATTTGCTCTGAATAACATCATCAACTCTGAAATGGTTGCGCGAGATTAAAAAAATGTTAGTGACGATGTCTTAGAGAAACCAAGCTTCAAAATCTTCAAATAGCAGAATTTAGTTGTTTTAACATTCTTGTAGAAGGAATTGGAGAAAAAATTCTGACTTGCACAACAAGAGGCTAAGGGTGCATTTGAAAGGGTACTGCAAAATTATGACAGTTTTGTGATTTAAATGATTTTCAAATCATGAATTATGTTTTATATATACTTTGGTATTTGATTAGATGGTAGAGATCCATAAAAACATGACATCATGGAATTGAAAATGTTATACTTTAGTAGTATTTTTCAAATTCATGTTTTACTTGCCTTATGGTTTTCGACATCTCTACATTCTCTTTTAGACACAATTACTTTCTAACAAAATCTAAATCTCTCCTTATCACTCTATGTTTCTGTACAGCTGTGCCTTCTCTTTTGATGAACAATTAACTTCTAAAAGACCTCACTTTCAATTTCTTTTTTTTTTTAATTTTTAATAATTTTAACAATGGTAGAGTTGCCAACAGCTGGTAGCTTAGCTGGTTGGTATCCAATCTCTCGAAGTGGGAGGTCTGAGGTTCAAACAAGAGTGGTAGTTAATAACCACCATTTTCTCAAAAATATAGAAGAAAGAATATGGTAGAATCATAATTTCCACTTAAAGAACAGATATATAAGTGGTTGTAATCAATGTCTCACATTCAGACCAAATAAATCTCTTTATTTCCTAGTTCTAAGGATGTAGGAGGGTAACATGCAGAAAATGGTGATTTAGATATTTATCCAACAAACAGGAGGAATACTGTCATATCTGACAGTGTCATATGTAAACATCCAGATAAACTGGTGATAGAATAAGGGCATCTTTTTGTCATATCTTCAAAGAATATTTGATATATTCAGAGATGCAAGCTGCGATATCCTTTCCCTTCTCCATTATCTTACAAAAAGGCAGTTTGCCTTTTGCAAGGAAGCTTTTCATTTCACACGACCCCAGTAGAATGAATGACCCTTTAATAATTGATAGGAGAAGTCTGCAAACTAATGCCAAAACTTTATTCCCTTAGGAAATAAAGGTGCATGATGGGTGAGCTAGATTTAGCCCTATGATCTCGCAATTGCATAGTTCGAAAGTCATAAACCCAGCAATTATCTACCTGCAAATGCTGTATCCTTTTCCAATGGCACTTTGTCTCATTGTTCTAGTCCACTCTCTGAAAATCATAGCCAACTTCAATAATGTACTTTTATTGAAGAGTTTGCCAAAGACAAGTGTATCTATATACAGTGCCTAACTTTGTTTGCTCTCTGCTTGCAACGACTCTAGGGAATTTGAGTATTCAAAGGTCATGCGCTTGTGGGAGGTCTTATGGACACACTATTTATCAGAACACTTCCACTTGTACATGTGTGTAGCAATCTTGAAAAGGTACCGCAAGAAAATCATGGGTGAGCAGATGGATTTTGATACCCTCCTAAAGTTCATCAATGAACTTAGTGGCCACATCGATCTTGATGGGACAATAAGAGATGCGGAAGCTTTATGCGCGTGTGCTGGAGAGAATGGAACTGCTTGCATTCCACCTGGAACCCCACCATCCCTGCCTGTGGAGACTGACATGGGGCTTTATCCTCAAGATGATGATGTGTTATGAATCATTCCATCCGCCTGTAAATTTACATGCCTATACAGAAATTTCTTGAGATTGCTAAGGTGATAATTTGTTGATAGACTTAAATTGCTTTTAGCATTTTGTATGAATACCGGTCTTCTATATTGAATAACTTGTTTATAGACTTCCGACCATTCTGGTGTGTTCATACCTTTTTTTTCATGAGAACTGAATCAAAGGGGATGCCCTTTATTTTCATCAAGAATGAATTAAGGGGGATGCCTGAAATTGTACAGCAGCAGGTTTTGAAATTTGTTGGTGGATGGCACACCTCATGTTAGGCATTAATGCTGCCAAAATGATGGAAGTTTTAAAGCATTCATTCTAATTCAGATGTTTTTAACAGTTTGCATTTGTAAATCTTGTAATTTATGATGATCTTATTTGCTGTTGTTGAACGATATGAGAAATAGACGGCAGTATTGTGGAAATAGCTGTCTTTCTAAAATATCATTATTACTGTGATTGTGATTCAAATGAATAGAAAGTTGCTCGTAAAATTTATTACTACACGTAGGTGTGTCTTCGCAATCTATCAGATTATTATCGACTGCCCTTACGGTTGAAAATATGAATTATCGATTGCTTTGTCACAGGTAGGAGGAAATATGACACCATCGGTTGCCTCGTTAAGGCTATAAAATATGATGGAGATTAGCCCAAAGCTGAAAGGATAACTGTTGTTGGATCTGTATTGTGTTGAGTAGAAAATGGCAAATACGTTATTTAAAGTTAGTGTTCCATAAGATAGTTTCTGGATATATGATACGTCTTTTCTGAATAAAATGGTTATTTTGATGATATATGATATATATATTTGTGTATACCGGCTTGTTTGAGCAATATTGGATGGTGGGTATGTGATTTTTTGATTTGTGTAAATTCTGGTATTTGATTATTTGCTGTTTTCTATCATTAAATTGTTTATGTTTGTGTGTATTTGGGGGAGGGGGATGGATTCTTATTGAGATATTGACTCGTGTCACTCTATCACTTTCAAACTTAAATATGTTAGTATGTGTGCTTGACATAGATTCTTGTTTAACTTAATCCTTGGCTTATCACCTTAAAAGTAAACATAAGTTGGAGAGCATTGGACCCAAGCCCTCGTGGCAAAAACTCGTTATGGTTGTTGCTATGCTTGTCCCGTGCCATGCTAGTTATTGCACCAAGTAAACTTGGGCTCTAAGAATTTAGAGCAATGAGATTGGTATTCGAGTGAGGTTTTGGAATGCTAGGATTTTGGGTTGTGGGAGGAATGGATGGCCTCTATGTTTATCCTCCAGGTGAAGAACATAGTAAGCATTTGTTTGGAAAACTCAGCAGCATTTGTTTGAAAAATTAAGTAGGCTTTAGCTAGATGTCCTATTGGGTTTGTCGATTGAGCAGCCCATTTGAGTAGTGCCTATGTCAACCCAATACCCTCTTAGTCTAAATCCCGTGGGTTCATAGATTTTTTTTACTTTCGTAGGTCGGTAGGTCCACAAATTAGGATTTAACCTAAGATTTGGGCGAGCCTTTAGAAGACTATGGGCTGGGTTGGGTAAGGTCTGATTTTGCAGGATATTCCTGCAGAAATATCTAAACAAGCTCTCAAAATCATCGATAATAAGCAACGGGTGACCGAAGTCCCATCCACATAAGAAACTTGCTGCCAAAAGCCTTTATTTCTTTGCGGCATAACTTATCGAGAATCCAAGGCACAAATCACTGACGAAGATTATTAATTAGACCTGGCCTACCAACTCGTTGGTAGACCACGCCAATCATATCCCATCATGTCAGCTATGCATTTATCTCAATAAAATAGTAAAAAAATAGAGAGGGTAGTGGTGGGAGGGGAGGGGTTCTTTCCAATACTATCTGCCTTTAACATGGCCTCTCCTCCACCATCACAGCCATTGCCGCCCCTCCTACAGTTCCGACTTTATTGGAGGATTCCAGCCACCACGACTCCCCCTTCTGCTCTCCTCATTCACTTATAATGATGGCCTCTTCAACATCACTGCTATATTTATTTATCTTCATCGTCTTCGCTGCCATCTGCCTCTCCACTTCCTCTCCTACTCCTTATTGGCACCACTGCTCATCTGTCACCACAGTCCTTCTCTACCTCCGCTAACTCATCCTTGGCCTTTACACCCTATCCTTAGTCGCTAACAGCACTGTCCTCTCCATCAGCGAGGATAAGCTTCATGAGAATGAGATCTTCTAGATCGAGACCAACCCTACCTTCTTTGAGTCCAACTGCTCCCCTGTGAAATCCTTGCTCTCCACTGCTAACCCTAGCTGTAATTCAAGCCCTACTGCCCTTGCTCTGGAGTGGAACTTCAGAATCCTCACCACTCTATCGGAGGATGATAAGAAATCACTGATGACAAAGGCCAGTCCCTTGAAGTAAATGGTCGCCACCAACTTCCCCACCTTTTCATCATCGACCTCCACTTTCAATTCATCTTTGTGTCCCACTATGTTTGTTTTTTCCTCTAATGGCCAAGCATCATCCTTCACCACTTGCTGGAGACCGAAGATTGACGGTACATAAGAGCCTAAGACCAGTGGCACACATAATACCCTAGGATTTCTCCCAACATGATAAAAGAGGAGAAAAGGAGAGAGAAGCATATTTGGGAGAGGAGAAAGGGAGAGTAGTTACATGGATCCCTTTGGTTATTTAGATTGCATTGCATTTTTTAATAAGATAATCACTGAACTAGTAGACCCAGTTTAACTAGTAATTTTTCCTCCTCTCCTTATGGATGTTTAGATTGTATTATATTTTTTAATAAGATAATCACTGAGCTGATAGACCCGATTTAACTAGTAATTTCTCCTCCTCCTCCCCTTATGGATATTTAGATTGCATTGCATTTTTTAATAAGACAATCACTGAGCTGGTAGACCCAGTTTAACTAGTAATTTCTCCTCCTCCTCCCCTTATGGATATTTAGATTGCATTGCATTTTTTAATAAGACAATCACTGAGCTGGTAGACCCAGTTTAACTAGTAATTTTGCCTCCTCCTCCTCCCATTATGGATATTTAGCTTGCATTATATTTTTTAATAAGATAATTATTGAGCTTTTAGACCTAGTTTAACTAGCAATTTCTCATGAGCTAAGTATCCACGGGAGACTGTAGTACTCTCTCTCATAAGGGAGAAATTATTTGGCAGACTTAGTCTACCATATCACTCATAGACTAAGCGAATGACAATTGCCTACATTAGCCTATTCCAGCTGCTGCCCCCTTAAACACTAACCATGGTTTAAAATTTGCTGAATTATGTTCACTCCGAATTTTCATTCATGAGAAGCTCTATCCGTCCCTATTTGCCCTATTCCCTATTTATCCCATATGAAGCCATCCAGGCCTTAGAGAGGAGGCCCAGGCGGTCATTATAGGTGATCTCAAGGGTGGTGAGGCTGTCACACGGAGAACAAAGTGCTGAATTCCTATTTATCCCATGGAGTGCACCATCTTATTTGATTGGTCCACTTGAAGCCCTCATGGTGCAGTGTAATGGCAGTTGCTTCACGTCCAACTAGGCATCTGATGGCACAAAGAAAATAGAGACGGAAGGGGGGAGGGGGAGAGGAGATTCCATCGAATATATTTAATAAATGTAATAATTTATTTTTTAAATTTAATATGACGAAAATACTTTTTTCTTCAAAAAAAATATTTTTACTATTTTACAGTCTGATTGGACATTATGAATACTATATTTCTCTTTCTTCTTCCATTTTCTAATTGTCTGGATGTCCAAAGTTTAGTCTGCAGAAATAATTGCACGTTCGAGGTTATTGATTCTTTATTTTTCCATCCAACCAATATGTCCTATCCATCGGAAAGTAAAATGCCATTTGGAGATTTTTTATTATAACTTTTTCATAGTTTTTTTAATACAACAGCTCCTTTGGTATTTAAACAAAATTAATGCATTAGGTATGTTCCAATGAAGTTTTTTTTTTTTTAGTTTTGAAAGTTAATGTCATATAAAATTCTACCGGAAGTCATATAGTAAGTCTTGATGTCATGATTTCTATCCAAAATAGTTTTTGACATGTCATAACGACATACAAGGTCAAAAATATGGCATGACATTATAAGATTATAGATCAAAATTATGACATCTAGTTGGTAAAATGCCTTCCAAAATTATGATATCGGGGATGTTTCTATTTCAAGATATCATAATTTTGTTCCTTAATATTATAATTTTGATCCTTAATATCATAATTCTGCATTCGGAGATGTTTCTGTTCTAAAATATCATAATTTTGATTCTTAATATCATAATTCACTACAACAAATAATATAATTAACGACCAAAAAGATCATCATAAAAAGATAAAAGTTGGTTGCTAAAATCTTTTAGCAACCAAAAAACATGGTCGGTGATTTGGTCGTGGAAGCCTCATCGTCAATTGTCTTTCGCGACCAATTTTGTATTTGGTTGAAAAATATGAATGTAAGGTGACTAAATTGGATGAAGTTGGAAAAAATAAAAACCTTCAATGACTAATTATTTGGTCACAAAAGATCAATTTTTTATCGTAAAAATACGATATTGGTCGACAAAGACTTAACAACTATTGCACGTGATAATTCATTCACCGCCAAAATAATTGGTGGCAAAAAATGTGATCATTGCCAATTATTTATTTTGGTCGTAAAATATTGAGAAAGATCGAATGCCTGTTCTATTAATTAAATCATTCGGCACTAAAATAATCGGTAACAAAAAATCTCATCATTACCAACTAACTGTTTTGGTCACCAAAAGTTTAGTGTAGCATGCATGACTAGTTACTTTGGTCGGCATTGAATTATGATGATTATCATGAAAACCATTACCAACCAACTTTTTGGTTGTAAGAAAGCAAAGAATTTTAACAACCAATTTTTTGGCTGGAAAATTTTTTTTTTTCAAAAGTTTAGTATAGCATGCATGATCAGTTACTTTGGTCAGCATTGAACTACAGTGATTATCATGAAAACTATTACCAACCAACTTTTTGGTTGTAAAAAAGCAAAGAGTTTTAACAACCAACTTTTTGGTTGAGAAAAATTTTTTTTTTCCTTTTTTTACCAGCATATCTGTTAGATATCTTTGCATGTCCCTATTCCTGGTATCATATAATATTTAGACATATATTTTCACTAATATATCTCTTTATAACTAAGAATCCACAAAATCAATCAAACTTGACATATTGTAAGTTAAGAACATCCAAATACTTCTAATTGTAAATATAAATTTGTCAATATATATACAATAATCCATAACATAGGTCTATAATGTCCAAACTATCATTACAGGAAATTGCTGACATAAAAAAAAACAAACACTGATTCTTCAAAAGCTCAAATATATGCACAAATAGGTCACAAAATAGTCGAATAGCATGAGTTGAATCTAGCAAAATTCTAACTTCAGTTGATGTTGTCAATCTGCATGACAAGTACACAAATATTATGAGAAACTTAAAGATACATAATCTTTGCAGAAGTTAACTAATACTCTTACCTTCAAATTAAAAATAAAAGACTAAAATGAATAATCTGTTTTCAGGTCACTAGTATTTGTACCAATAGTAATTGAGAATGATACATGATACTGATTGCCATCCAGTACCAACATGTTTATATGCTCTGCATCCTTTGTTCAAATAAGAGAACAAGGATGGAGAACATGGTGAGGGATGCATAGGGAGTTTACAAAACCAATCATGATATAGCAAAGAGGAAGGGGAGGAAGAAGGAAATTACTGCCTTCCTCATCCCCATACCAGTCAAGCAGGCCTTCAAGCAACCAGCCTCTACTGCAGCTGTTACAGCTATAAATGAGAGATTCAAGGTAACAAACTAACAATATAAAGATGGATTTCTCTTAAGAACTTGGCAATCAGGAGATTTCTAAAGTTCTTTACTAGTATCAACAGACTTCTGACAGGAGCTTCACAAACACCATTGGAGTCTACTTGAAGCCTGAATGGACTCATTGGGTCTTTGTCCAAGTCCCATTCGTTAGCTTAATTTATTCCAGTGTTTGCTCAGGAATTGAATAATAAATTTAATCTGTTTTGAATTACTGTTACATTCAAGATGTCAGCTTAGAAGCAACTTGGGTTCATGCCTATCGTGGTTATTCTAAGAACGGCATGTCTCACAGCTGAATCAGCGTATTCATTAACTGGTTGAGATCATGTAACCATCCTTGATGGCACGTTGTGCCCTGAGCTTTCCACTCACTATGACCTGGAAACAAGTCTCGGCAGTGAGACAGAATCAATACCACACAAAACATATTAACTTGATAGCTTTTCTGATAAGAAAATCTCATCAAAAAGCTAAAACTAGCAACATTTTCATGCTACCCAGACTCACCTCGCAACCTTTAGCACCACTTTCCATGACGAAGCAAAGGACTCCATAGCAGGCCCTGCAACATAAATAAGAATTTGAGACTTAAAGATGTATGATGAGAATTCTTATAATATAAACCTTACACCATGGATGCATTCATTCTTTCATACCGCACATATTTATACAAGGCTTCAAATTATGTTTGTGATAGAGAAAGAACAAAAACATGCCTCCAGAAAGTGAATAAAAATGAGCATACCAATAAAATTACTGCTAAACATGGAAGGAATTACATCCCCATTGTTTGCTTTCCGGGGAAAAACAACACTTATAAAGTAATAGGGAGGGATATGCGATGGAATTAGCCGATAACTGGCATCAAAGATCAGTCATCTGTGGATCCATCCCCATGGTTGTCTGGCCGCTGCCACCTGAACGGCTTTTCATCCATGCACTGTTGTTCAAGGCATCACTATTCAAATTTGTGTAGCCTCATAATCCAACAAATGCAGTAAGCAAACACATTCATGAAAGCAAGAGAATGCTTGTGACGAATTAATGAATGTTGAGTTGTGTGAGAACAAATTGCCCACAAGCGCAGTCAAAAAGAATGAAAAGATGACTGTAATGATATCTCCCTTAAAGTTGATGCCAATAGGAGTACCGTAACCAAAGTTGAATGGAAAATGTATCAAAGAATCATCAAAGAACTACAGCACTATGGATTGTTCATAACAATTGCATGCCTAGAATTTATGGATTCTGAAAACCTTGTAGCATAAGGCCTTTAGCATAGAATAACAAATTTTTTAATTTCAGGCCCACTAAGGAATAGAAGATCTGAAAATTTTGGAACTCAACAAGATCAAAAGGTTTATGATAGAACCTGGTTTGTATTGAAAAATGTGTTCTAAAGTCAATCGTCAGCCTGTCGATAGTTGTGCTGCATTGTATTTGTATTTAATTTATTAATGAATAAAATATATTTTTAGCATTTTTCATCATAAAGTTTACATCTTCTAACGAGCTCCATTGTTGTGACGAAGTCCTTAGGACTATTTAGATTCGATAAAAAGATGATTTATTAATTAATTCTTAAAATTATTCACGATCAAATAATAGACTGTTAATAAGGACGATAGCGTCTATCGAGCATAGGTCGCTGTGTGCCATATAGATTGGTTGTTCTCTTAATCAAAGAGTGTGGAGACACTGCTATGATATATAGGTAAGATAAAAAGGTATATCGTCATTGAATGTGACCAACTCTAGAGCATTCTGCTGTCGAGAATGTCTCTGATGGGATATAGGTATAATTATCCCTTAGACCTGAGATCACCTTAGTGGCTTGCAAGCAATTCACTGTACTTTGGTACCGAACTAACTAAATTTCTAATTCAGTAATGAAAGATATTTGGACACAGTTAAGTACTTGCAAAGTCGGTATGTGATCAAGATGGGATTGACCACTCCAAGAGTTAGAGAAGAATGTATCACTATATTTTAATATAGCAAAACCTTGGCCGGATAATCCATGAGATGGATTTGATATTTTGAAATATAATATGGACAGCCTGATCAGAGTTGATAGTTGAACTTTGAGGTGTCCTACGAGCATTTTGATCAAGGGGATGAATTACATGAAAACTATATCCACATGGATTCTAAGAATGTTGTTCTATACATTCGACCTATCCGACCGTCGGGTACCATTGCTAGATGGTCACTTTCATTAGTACAAAAATTTATTTCTATGCTACCAACTTAGGTTCGGACCTATGGGGTCACACACATTAGAGTTCATGATCTAATCAAATGGTTGATCAATGATTAAGAATCATTTTAGGATTAAACGATCAATACGATTGATGTTTAACCTAGTGCAAGTGTTGCAGAAGGATCGATTAGCAATTTGATTGCTAATTGACTTAATTTAATTAAACTAGAGGACTGAGATTAAGTCTAATTAAATATAATTTAATTAGATATGGTTTGGGCTTGATTGGATTAAGTTCAATTGGTTTATTGGATAAGTCAATTGCAAGGTAGAACAAGTCCTATTATAATTAGGACTTGTATCAACCCAATATCTAATTTGATTAGAAGATTAAATTAAATTTAAATATAATTTAATTAGGTTCTTAATTGAATTAGAATCTAATTTAATTGGATTGATTTGCTTCTGATTTAATTTGGTTTGAGAAACCATATTTGATCAAGTCAAATATAAATCCTAGTAAGACTAAAATTTATCTTACTTACGCCACCTATACCCCACGCCCCCCATGCCCATCTCTCTCTCTATTTTGGCATGAAATCTCTCTCTCTCTCTCTCTCTCTCTCTCTCTCTCTCTCCCCCTACTTCATGCACGCCCACCCTCTCTCTCTATTTCCTATGTGGTATTAAGTTGTGGACCCAGTCAATACATGGCAAGTTGTTGTGGGTTTGAATTCTATGTGATAGAATCCCAACCAACTTGGACTCTTCCCTTGTGACGCCCTCCACCCCGATTTCTCTCCTTGTTTTCCATGGTAAAAGGAGGAATTTTGTGTGCCAATTTGTGATGGTCCATGGCTGGAAGAAAGGAGGGGGCGCCCAACTGTTGGGTGCCCCAACTTATTGCCTTAATTGAATCTATCTTGTCTAGGTATTTGACCTAGACAAGACTTTTTCATATCTTTTTATTTAAAATAAATTTTAGACTGTTATTTTTATGAATTCTAGATCATTGAGAGAGGTTTTGGACATGTGAAAATTATAGAAAAAAGCTTCTTGGGCATTGGGTTATTATGGACACTAATCTAGGTATCTAGGTGAGAGAAGAAAGAAGAAGAAGAGGATCTTCTTCTAGGGTTTCTTCTATTCATCCCTTTTACTCCATTTTTGAGATTTATTTTTGAGAGTGTCTTAGATCTAAAGTCTCTTCTCTTTTTTCTAATCTTTGGAGAGTCCAAATCTTGAAGAGAGCACCAGATCGATCGTTAGAGAAGGATCAGCATAATACTAGCATATTGTGCTAATTTTTAAAGATCAAACTTCTTATCAAGATTCGTGAACTCATGGACATCTCTTAGAGGCTAGATGCATGTGAGACTTAGAGCTTCATCCTCAAGCCTGGATCAGCAAGTTACAATGTCTAACTTGTACAAATGATATGGATCTGATCCTCTATTATATACCTGCAATAGATCTAGTGTAGATCTGTGTTGATGCTATCAACACCCCTTCTTCTTTCTTATATTTTAATTTTTAATTTAATATTATGCCATAATCATATAGAATTTTTTCTAATTTTATGAATAAATTTTAATTTATTTCAATCTTTTATTGTCTGATCTTGAAAAAATTTCTAGATCTAGTCCTATAATCCTAGATTTGGTTCCTACAATTGGTATCAAAGCTTAGGTTGATTATTATATGCTTATATGTGCATATTTAGATTATTTTTTAGATTAAATCTAATTTATAATTTGATTATTAAATTTAAAATTAAAAATTATGATCATACGAATTGATTATAAGATTGTCCTACTATAAGATTTAATCCCTTACAGTGGAGAGGTTGTCCTAGTTCCTATAGATTTATTTTTTATCATAAATTTATTAGATGTGATCTAATTTTATTTATAATTTATTAGATTTAAAAAAATTTTAGATCTAAAAATAAAAATTTTAGATTGCACGGATTGATTATAAGGTTGTTCTGCTGTAAGATTTAACCCTTACAGTGGAGAGGTTGTCCTAGTACGTGCTGATCTAAAATATTGATCATAAAATTTAAGATTAGATTTAAAAAATTTTATGATCTAATTAAAAATATTTTAATCTAATTTTAATCATCATAAATATGTTAGATTTGATCTAAGATAATTTATGATTGATTGGAGATGAAACTATTTAAATTACATGAACCTATTTAGATTAGATCTCAAATAGTTTCATGCTTATCTTATTTGCATTTTGATTATGAATTAAATATGCAACTTGGTTGGTAGAATTATATTATAAAAATATTTTATAAATATAAAAATTATTTTTAAAAAGTCGAACTCCAACCCTCAGTCCAAAACTTAATTAAGAACTAAGAAGTTTGATTAGGATTTAGGATTGTGAATTGAAGATCCTAAGACACAAATCATAACATATTGGGTTAATGGGTTAGTAGGGATTAGATCCATTAATTGGGTTAGACCTAGGATTAGATTAAAGAATGGACTTAATTAGAGAATTGACTAAATGTAATCAATTATTATCTTAGATTAGGTCAAGAATTCTCTAGATCAATTACAATAGTTATAGTTGGTCAAGTCCATATCTTTAACGAGACCTAAGATGGACTTGATTTTTGGCTACATAATTTAGCATGAACTGTTAAGTTGATTTAATCGAGACTAATTAAGTCAGTCGATATCTAAGGTAAATCAAATTGGTGGTTTTTAATTGGTAGCCAGCTTACCTGACCATTTCTGATGGTGTCTAAGGCAAGCTTTAGTAGACTTTCCCATCGATCGAACTTACTTAATCTTTTGGTGAAATTATGTTTGGATCGGATCATTTGACTATTCAAGCTAACCCATGTCAGCTAGGTAAATCAGTATGACTGATCTAGGTACTCCTAGACCAGCCTATTAATGGTTTCACTTAAGCTAACTTGATGAAGCCAGTAGGAGGATCATGATAAGTTGGTTAATCTGACATTCTTTTCTCTAAATCAAATTAATTAAATTTTTTAAAATTATCAGATTCTTAAAATAAAATAGTTATAATGATAACTAGATCATAGACTCCTATTAAGTGAATGATAATGGGTCCACTAGTTGGATAATCATTGGAGGCCTATAAGTTTGGTGCTTATTCGCTAATGAAATTATCATTCATAATATAATTTTTTGACCGCGTCTCTCTAAATGATGGTTAGGTTGACTAAGCAATGTTGAGCTTAATCATTCATTAGTTAGATGGACCAAGTATGATTATATTAATGGTTGAACCTAATCGAAACTTATAGTGAAGGCCCTAGCCTACTAAAAAGATATCTGAGATAAAATTAAATTACTAAAAGTTATTTGAAGAAATAATTGATTATGAACATATCCTTAGATGTACATGGATTGATCAACTATAGTTGGACGTATGTGTAGTCTATGTAGATTCTAGTATCCACTAAAAAATTAGGATAATTTCTCAAATTGAAGGTAGAGGCTATCAATTTGAATAAAATAGTGGAAGAATCTTTTGATTAAAGTCTAAATTTTAAGGATTAATAAATTAATTACTAATTAGGCTTTCGATTCTTCTTTATGCAGTTAAATCCAAATTATAGTTGCTCTATTCACTATTAGATAGTGATAAACTTATGGAACCTAACTTCGATAATAAGTATCGAAAGTTAAATATTGTTCAGCAGCACAAAGTAGTTCGTACTGGGATCTCTATACCCAGATTAAATATAAGATCCAAGAATAACCTAGATCAGGTAGAGTGCTATAATGAATAGGGGCATTAGAAGAGGAATTATTCTCAGTATCATAATTCTTATGACCCCAACAGGTTGAATAAGAGAGATGAGCAAGTAGTTACTGATCAAGGATGTTATATAATAATATCTTATAATTTTTCTATTTATGATATTTCTACTTAGGTATTAAATACCGATAGTCCAGTCCATATTTATAATATATTGTAAGAACTTTAAATTAGTAGAAGATTTGAAAATAATGAGCGATTTCTGAATGTTGGAGATGAAAGATTTGTTCTAATTTTAGCTATGAAAATACTTCAACTTATTCTCAATACTAATATCATTCTTTAAATGAATGTCATTATTATCCTTCCTTTCTGATGAATATAATTTTTGTTGGTCTTTTGGCCAAAAATGGTTATCATTTATCTATAAAAGAAGATTATTGTGATATCATTATGAATGATATTACAATAATATAAGAATAATAAAAAAGATAATATTTATATTTTATCATAGTCTGTAAGTGTAATATACAATTCTAAAAAATATCCTATATTAGATAATATTTTTGATATCTACCTATGACACTATAGGTTAGGTCATATTAACAACAATAGGATAAATAGGTTGATCCAAGAGAAAATTCTCGAAGTTAGTAATAATGAATCACTTTTAATCTATGAGTTTTATCTTTTTAAAAAAATGACCAAGTCATCTTTTATTGAAAAATGTGAAAGAGCCACCGAGCTCTTAAATCTAGTACATACTGATGTATGTGGATCTATGAGTACAAGTGCTAGTGATGGATATTTCTATTTTATTACTTTCATAGATGATCTATCTAGGTATGGATATGTCTATCTGATGAAACATAAGTCGAATTCATTTGAAATGTTCAAAAGATTTTGAAGTGAAGTAGAAAAATAAACTGAAAAAAGTATTAAAACTCTTCGATCGGATCGAGAAGGTGAATATCTATCCAGTGAATTCTTAACATATCTAGGAGAGAATAGGATTCTCTCACAATGGACTCCTCCTGGGACACCATGATATAATGATGTATGAAAAAGAAGAAATCGAACCTTGTTAGACATGGTTCGATCCATGATGGAATTTGCTAGTCTACCTATTTCATTTTGAGGTTATACTCTTGAGATTGTATGTTATATATTGAATAATGTACCAAATAAATCTATCACAAAGACTTCATATGAGATATGGACTGGGCGTAGGCCTACACTCTTTCACCTACGGGTTTGGGATTATTCGATCTATGTCAAATATTTGCATACAGATAAGCTTAGACCCTGATTTGATAAGTGTATATTTGTAAGATATCCCAAAAAAAGTAAGGATTACTAATTCTACCATGCTGATGAACAAAAGATGTTCGTCAGTCTTAAGGTAATCTTTTTAGAAAAAAAAATTTTTGGTGAAGGAACTGTTGCCTCTAAGGTTGAACTTGATGAAGTTCAACAGATAGAAAGACCGACATCTATAGCTGAACCTGAGTCGAATTTGATTAGATCAGATTCGGAGTCCAATGTACTTGCAGCATTAAGACGATCCGATAGAGTACCGCGTCAGCTAGATAGATACTATTATTTCTTGATCAGGGATGGTGATCCCATCAAACTCGATGAGAACAATGAGGATCCGATCACCTATATGAATACAATGCAAAGATCTAATTCCGAGAAATGGCTCAAGGCCATGAAGTCTGAAATAGAGTCCATGAAAGTCAATGATGCATGGATATTGGTTGACCCACCCAAAGGGATTAAATCTATTGGGTGTAAATGGATCTTCAAAAGAAAGAGGGGCGTAGATGAAAAGATGAAGATCTATAAAGCCCGTCTGATTGTCAAGAGGTATCGTCAATATTATGGTATTGACTATGACAAGACGTTCTCTCCTACGGTAATGCTCAAATCCATTTGGATAATGCTTGTAATTGCTATCCATCTGGATTATGAGATCTGACAGATGGATATGAAGATAATTTTTCTGAATGAAGAGCTGACCGAAGAGGTGTATATGATACAACCAGAGGGATTCACATCCACAGATGAGTTCAAGATGTACAAGCTTTAGAGATTCATTTATGGATTGAAGTAGATATTTCAGAGTTGGAACATGCATTTTGATAAGATGATCAAAATATATGGCATCATTAAGAATGGAGAAGAGTCCTGCATTTATAAATGGGTAAATGGTCCAGCAATTATTTTCCTTGTTTTATACGTAGATAACATTCTCTTAATCGAGAATAATATCTCCATACTATAGGAAATAAAAGTTTGATTGTTATTGCAGTTCTCCATAAAGGACTTGGATGAAGTATCCTATATCTTAGGGATGAAGATTTATAGGGATAGATCTAAGAGGATGTTTGGATTATTTCAGTCCACGTATATAGATACTGTGCTGAAGAGGTTCGGCATGAAAAATTTTAAAAAGAACTATCTTCCGATTGACCATGAAATTTCTCTCTCTAAGAAGGATTGACCGACAACTGAAGAGAGATAGCATATGAGTAGAGTCCCATATGCTTCGATAATTGGATCTATCATGTATGCCCTGATATGTACGAGACCAGATGAGCATACTCATTAGGAGTAGTGAGTAGATACCAATCTGATCCTGAAAAAAATCACTGAAAAGTGGTTAAAGCCATCCTTAAGTATTTGAGAAATACTAAGAACCAATGGTTGGTTTATGGTGAGTCAGATCTGAAACTTGTAGGGTTTACAGACTCAAGCTTTCAATCTGACCATGATGAAAGTAGAAGCATGTCGGATTACATCTTTACTCTAAATGGTGGAGCCATCTGCTGGAAGAGTTTCAAGTAGCATACTATGACAGACACTATTTATGAAGCAGAGTACATCACAACATCAAATGCCATGAAGAAAGCTGTGTGGCTAAGAAAATTTATCATCGAGCTTGGAGTAGCACCTTCCCTTGATGGCCCAATCCTACTTTACTATGACAATACTAGTGCCATAGCTCAGACGAAGGAACTGAAGGCACACCAACGAACGAAGCACATTCTGCATAGCTTTCATCTGATCTGAAAGATCGTGGATTGAGATGATGTTGACCTTTAGAAGATCAATGAAAAAAAGAATCTGACCGACCCCTTCACTAAAGCCCTAACAAGAAAGGAGGTCAACAACCATAAGTCGAAGATGGGTATTAGATACTGTGTCGAGTGGCTTTAGGATAAGTGAAAGTTATTGAAAAATATATTCTAAAATCAGTCATCAGCCTATTGATGGTTGTGCTGCATTATTTTTATAATTAATTTATTAATAAATAAAATATATTTTTGATATTTTTTATCATAAAGTTTACATCTTCTAATGAATTTCATTATTATGATGAAGTCTTTAGGACTATTTAGATTCGATAAAGAGAGAATTTATTGATTAGCCTTTAAAACTGTTTATGATCAAATAATAGACTATTAATAAGGATGACAGCATCTATCAAGCATAGATCGCTGTATGCTATATAGGTTGGTTGTCCTCTTAACTAAAAAGTGTGAAGATATTGATATGGCATACGGATGAGATGTAAGGGTACATCATCATTGAACATGACCAACTTCAGATCATTCTTCTATCGAGAATGTCTCTGATGGGATATAGGTATAAGTATTCTTTAGACCTGATATTACCTCAGTGGCTTGCAAGCAACTCACTATGCTTTGGTACTAAACTAACTGAATTTTTAATTCAGTAATGAAAGATTTCTAGAGCAGTCAAGTACTTGCAAAGTCGATGTGTGATCAAGATGGGATTGACCACTCTAAGAGTTGGAGAAGAATGTATCACTATATTTTAATATGGCAAAATCTTGGCTAGGATAATCAAAGAGATAGATTTGGTATTTTGAAATACAATGTGGATAGCTTGATCAGAGTTGACAGTTAAACTCTGAGGTGTTCTATGAATATTTTGGTTAAGATGATGAATTATATAGAAACTATATCGACATGAATTCTAAGAATGTTATTCTACACATTCGACCTATTCGACCGTCGGATATTATTATTAGATGATCACTTCAATTGGTACAGAAATTTATTTCTATGCTACCTACTTAAGTTCGAATCTATGGAGTCACATATATTAGAGTTCATGATCCGATCGGATGGTTGATCAACGATTAAGAATCGTTCTAGGGTTAAACGATCAATATGATTAATGTTTAACCTAGTGCAAGTATTGTAGGAGGATCGATTAGCAATTTGATTACTAATTGGCTTAATTTGATTAAGCCATAGGGCTGAGATTAAGTTTAATTAAATATGATTTAATTAGATTTGGTTTGGGTTTGATTGGATCAAGGCTAATTAGTTTATTGAATAAGTCAATTGCAAGGTAGAATGAGTCTTAGTTCAATTAGGACTTGTATCAACCCAATATCTAATTTGATTAAAATATTAAATCAAATTTAATCTAATTTAATTAGATTTTTAATTAGATTAGGATCTAATTTAATTGGGTTAATTTGGTTCTAGTTTAATTTAATTTGAGAAACCATATTTGACTTGCAAATTAAATCAAATTTAATCTGATTTAATTAGATTAGGATCTAATTTAATTGGGTTAATTTGGTTCTAGTTTAATTTGATTTGAAAAATTATATTTGACCAAGTCAAATATGGAATCCTAGTAAGAATAGGATTCATCTTGCTTGCGCCACCTATACCCCATGCCACCCACACCCATCTCTCTCTATTTTGGCATGAAATCTCTCTCTCTCTCTGAAGTTCACACACGCCCACCCTCTCTCTTTATTTTCTATATGGTATTAAGTTATGGACCCAATCAATACATGGCAAGTTATCATGGGTTTAAATTCTATGTGATAGAATTCCAATAAACTTGGACTCTTCTCTTGTGCCGCCCTCCACCCTAATTTCTCTCCTTATTTTTCATGATAAAAAGAGAAATTTTGTGCGCTAATTTATGGTGATCCATGCACTACAAGAAAATAGAATTTTAGGAATCGTAAAATCGATCGCTAAAAAGAAAAATATTAATTGCTAATAATTTAGAGATCGATTCTACGAACCAAAATTTTTGGTCATAAAAATGCTGATTGAAAATATTTTTCAATTAATTTTTTCGATCGTAAAATCTAGAGATCGATTTATCGATAAAAAAATTATTAAAATTAAAAAAAATTAAAAACTTATGATTGATTTTTCAACCAAAAAATTGATTGCTAATTTTTTAAAAAATTATAAAAAATAAATAATCTAATTTCTAAAAATTAAAAAATTATAAAAAATTAATTTTTAATTTTTAAAAAGAAAAATTTATAAAAAAAATTTATTAATTTTTTTAATTTTCAAATCGATCAAAAATTTGATCATAAATTTTTTAAAAAATATTTTTTCTAAAAAATCAATCATAAAATCACTAAATTAATGAAAAAAATGTCAAACTAAAAATTTAAATAATAATCAATCAAAAATTTGGTTGCAAAATTTTTGAAAAATATTTTGTTTAAAAAATTGATCATAAAATCAATCTCTAAATTAATAAAAAATATTAAAATAAAAAATTAAATAATAATTGATTGAAAATTTGATCTTAAATTTTTTAAAAATATATTTTTTAAAAAATCAATCATAAAATTGGTCACTATTTTTTTTGTATTTTTTATTAATACAATCGATCATAAAATTGATCACTAATTTTATTAAATATATTTTATTAATAAAATCATTCACAAAATCAATCATTAATTATTTTTAAATTTTTAATTAAAAAATCAATTATAAAATTAGTTGCTATGTATTTTTTATAATATTTAAATTTTTAAAATTGATTGCAAAATCGATCTCTAATTTTAATTTTATATTTTAAATTTATATTATTTATATTATTTATATATTTTATATTTTATAAAATAATAAATTATTAATATTTTTAAATAATTTTTTAATATTTTATTTTTAATATTTTATTTATTTATTTATTTTTTCTCATCCTCCTTCCATATGCCTACAGTGCCGCCTCCATTGCTGTCCTCATCCGCCAGCACTGTCATCCTTCGATCCCCCGCACCCCACCCCTTGCACTGCCCCCTAGCCACCCGCACTATCTGTCGACCGCCTGCGTTGCCCCCTGGCCATCTGCACCGCCCCTCGGCCACCCACCCACCCTACCCCCTGGCCACATGCACTGCCCCATGGCCACTGCTCCACACCTCCGGCACCGCACCCCCCCGGCCACTTCTCCGCGCTTCCGGCACCATAACCTCCCCCTCGGGCGTTGCTTCATGCCTCCAGCACCGCACCCCCCCCCCGGGCCACTGCTCCACGCTTCCGACATCGTAACCCCCCTAGGCACTGCTCCACACTCCGGCACTGCATCCTGGTCCCTTGACTGCCCGTGCTGCCCTCATTCCCTCGATGGTGGAGATCGACGGTAGGTGTGGGTAAGGAGAAGGGGAAGGGGGGCCATCGTGGGTGGGCTGATAAGGGTAGGCCGAAGGGGAGGGGGCATTGCAAGTCGGGGAGGGGGATGGAGGCCATCGTGGTAGGTCGACGAGGGGCGGTCATCGCAGGCGATCGTCGAGGAGGGGAAGAGGCCATCATGATGGGCCGATGAGAGGACGCCGTCACGGGCAGTAACCAGGGAGAGGAGAGGGGCCATCGTGGTGGGTCAGCGAGGGAAGGCCATCACGGGCGGTCGTTAAGGAGGGGAGGGGGTCCCATCGCGGTGGGCCAATTGCGAGGGGAGACCAAGTGGGCGATCGCTGAGGAGGAGAAGATGGAGATCGGAGACGGCTGGGACGGGGCTGGGGTTGGGGCAGCTTATAAAGTTTTTTTTTTTTTTTTAAAAAAAACAACCACGATCACCGAACAAAAAAGTAGTGCCAACTAAAATTTTTTAAAATTTAAATTTATGATTGATTTTTTAGTTATAAAAAAGTAAAAAAATTTTGTGACCAAAAAATTGATAAAAAAATATCAAAATTAATTTTTTATTTTAAAATAATTTAAAAATTTAGTGATCGATTTTTTAGTCACAAAATTAATTTTTTTTGATCGATTTTTTGGTCATAAAATTTTTGACCAAAAAATTGATAAAAAAATATTAAAATTATTTTTTTAAAATCTAATATAATTTAAAAATTTAGCAATCAATTTTTTGATCATAAAATTAATTTTTTTGACTAATTTTTTGGTCATAAAATTTATGATCAAAAAATTGATTAAAAAATATCATAATAAATTTTTTATTTAAATAATTTAAAAATTTAGTGATCAATTTTTTGGTTATAAAATTAATTTTTTCCAACCAATTTTTTGGTCATAAATATATCTTATAATCAAATATAATTTTTTTTATTTTTTTAAATATGATATAATTTTAGAATTTAAAGTCCATCTTCATCATTCATTATCTAAATAATTATCGTTAGAATATCATCACGAAAGACCAGCTCGATCTGGTAGCCCTAGCTATGTTGATCAATAAAATTTGATTTGATGGCCACGAATGACTGTATGATGATATAATAGATAGAGACCACCAATAGATTTAAAAATTTACAACGATAATCTTGATGATATTTGTAGCGCACTATCATTGATTTGGATAATTAAATAAAAAATGAGTGATCAAAAGGCCAAACAGCATTCGATTATAAGATAATTTTTTAGATAAATAATTTTTATAATTATTTTAATCATTTATATGGTGGTGATCGTAAAATTCAAATCATGCATATATGAATGATCTAAAACTATATATTTCTTGATACTCATTCTTAAAGTTCTTATGTAATTATACTCGTGCTTTTGTAAAATCTACTTAACTCCAATGGTTTATATACGCATGGTTTGGATTTTATGATCACCACCGTATAAATGATTAAAGTAGTAGCAAAGATCATTTATCTAAAAAATTATGATGTTGTTTGGCCTTTTGATCACTCATTTTTTATTTAACAGTCTAAATTATTTCATACTAAATTGATCATGATAATGATGTTCGATTGAAGTAAAATTTTGATAGTATGCTATAAATATCATCGAGATCATTATTATAAATTTTTGAATCCATTGATGATCTCTATCTATCAGATCATCATATGATCATTCATGGCCATTAAAATCAAATTTTATTGATCGACATAGCTAGGGCTATAGGATCGAGTCGGTCTTTTGTGATGATACTCTAACAATAATTATTTAGATAATGAATGATGAAGATGGACTTTAAATTTTAAAATTATATTATATTTAAAAAAAATAAAAAAAATATATTTGATTGCAAAATATATTTATGATCGAAAAATTGGTTGTAAAACATTAATTTTGCAACCAAAAAATTGGTCGCTAAATTTTTAAATTATTTTAAATAAAAAAATAATTATGATATTTTTTGATTGATTTTTTGGTTGTAAATTTTATGATCAAAAAATTAGTCAAAAAAATAATTTTATGATCAAAAAATTGATCACTAAAATTTTAAATTATTTTAAATAAAAAATATAATTATAGCATTTTTTGATTATAAATTTTATGACCAAAAAATTGATTAAAAAAATTAATTTTATGATCAAAAAATTATTCACTAAAATTTTAAATTATTTTAAATTAAAAAAATAAATTTTATATTTTTTAATTAATTTTTTGATTGGAAAATTTTTGATCAAAAAATTGGTCAAAAAAATCAATTTTTTAATAAAAAATCAATCAATTTTTTTTTAAAAAATTATTTTAAATTTAAAAAATAATTTTAATATTTTTTGATCAATTTTTTAGTCAAAAAATTTGTGAACAAAAAATTGGTTGAAAAAATTAATTTTTTAATCAAAAAATTATTCAAGAAATTTTTAAATTATTTTAAATTAAAAAAAATAATTTTGACATTTTTTGAGTGATTTTTTGATCAAAAAATTTATGACCAAAAAATTGGTCAAAAAAATTAATTTTTTGACCAAAAAATTTTTAAATTATTTAAATTAAAAAAATTAATTTTTGGCATTTTTTGTTTTTTGACCAAAAATTTTATCGCTAAATTTTTAAATTATTTTAAATTTAAAAGTTAATTATGGCATTTTATGATCAATTTTTCAATCATAAATTTTGTAACTAAAAAATTTGTTAGAAAATCAATTACAAAATTTTATGAAATTAATATTTTGTAAATTTACTTTTATATTCAAATTTTTTATTATAAAATTGGTTGTAAAATTAAAGTTTTATGATCGATATTTTTTGATCTCTATATTAATTTTTTTAATAATCAATTGAAAAATTAGTCGCAAAAATTTTGATCATAAAATTGATCATAAAATTACTATTTTCTTATAGTGATGGCTGGAAGAAAGGAGAGGGTACCCAAGTGTTGGGCGCCCTAAATTATTATCTTAATTGAAGCTATCTTGTCTAGGTATTTGACCTAAATAAAACTCCTCCATATCTCTTTATTTAAAATAAATTTTGGATTGATTTTTTTATGAATTTTAGGCCATTAAGAGAGGTTTTTGGCATGTGAAAATCAAAGGAAAAAGCTTCTTAGGCATTGAATTTTCATAGACACCAATCTAGGTGTCTAGGTGAGAGAAGAAAGAAGAAGAAGTGGATCTTCTTCTAAGATTTCTTCTATTCATCTCTTTTCCTCCATCTTTGAGATTTATTTTTGAGGGTGTCTCAGATTTAAAGTCTCTTCTTTTTTTTTTAATATTTGGAGAGTCCAATCTTGAAGAAGAAAGCATCGGATTGACTGTCGAAAATGGATTAGCATGGTACTAGCATACTGTACTGATTTTCGAAGATCGAACTTTTGATCAGTATTCGTAGACTCTTGTGGACATCTTTTAATGGTCGAATGCATGTGCAGCTCAGAGCTTCATCCTCAAGTCTGGATTAGTAAGTTAGAATGTCTAACTTATATAAGTAATATGAATATGATCCTCTATTACATACCTTCAATAGTTCTAGTATAGATCTATGTTGATGTGATCAACACCCCTTCTTCTTTCTTATATTTTTAATTTTTAATTTAATCTCATGCCATAATCATGTAATAGGATCTTAAATCTAGGGGTTTCTATAATTTTATGAATAAATTTTGATTTATTTCAGTCTACCGCTGTCTGATCTTGAAAAAGTTTTAAGTTCTAGTCCTGTAATCTTAGATCTGGTTCCTACAGTCTAGACATATTCAGCTGATGCTATATCCAGATTTTAGACAGCAAGCACATGCAAGATTTTAAGCTTCCAGGTTGCAGAATGATCAAAATACCATGCCTCTAACTACTAGCAAATTTAGCATCACCTCATTTCTCAGGTAGGTAAATGGGAACACAAAATGATCTTCCAAATCTACATTTTTTAAAGAAAATGGTGAGCCTATACTTACCTCTAACCTTTCTGCTAAGACTCAGACATGCCAACCTTTAAATTCTTTGTTCTGGTAACAAAGAAATGCAATTAGCATATGAAGACTATGACATAATGTATTAGCATTATGTTGCATTATGTTACATATATGCAGCTAACTACTAAATCTAATGCTATAATTAAAATTACCATAATGGTCTGGAGCTAGATTGACCCTGTGCGGCAAGTAACATCTCAATCAGACATCCTTGCTGATCCAACCTTTCCCTGAGCTCATGTACATCCTCTTTCGACTGATGGTTTTCCAATCAAGATTCTTTTAGTTGTTCCTCAAGTTAGTTTACCTTGAACTTTGAACTTGATGCTTGGTGTGGCTTTGATCCATGCCCAAGTCCATGAATGTATCCAGAGCACACTCCCAAAACTTTATTACAAATCTCATCGACAGTCATCGAGTTTCCTTCAGCTTCAGATTCAGCCAATAACCTTTGCATCTCATTCTAATACATTAAAGCCATTATGTGATTAAAAAGTGTACAACTAGCAAAAATATAATATCGCATAGCATAGACATTTATATAATAAATAAAAATAAACATGTTGATTTACATAACATTCCTCTACATGTACATTTGCCCATATACCAGCTGAATTACAATATGTGTGCTAGAACAATATAATTCTATCGCACTCTTCCCCATTAAGCTTTTTTTATGACTAATATTATACCAATATAAATAAATATTAGAAAAAAATAAATTATGATCAATAATATAATAGTTAGAATATACTCTCTTACAATTTCATGCCGCATTGCTACAAATGACATAGATCCTATTTTATGTGACATCTTTGCTTTTGCCCAATTTGCGGCATTGATTGAACATCGTTCCTTGAGAAAAATATAACACAAACATCTTTGAAACATTAGTAACTACTCTTTTCATTAGTACAACATCTTTTTCATATAGATTAATAAAAATAAAAAATTAACTTTTATTACTAGATAGTAAATGGGTATAAGATGATAGACCAATGTATGAGGGTTAGACCAATAATCACATAGCTTATCTTAATTCTCTTGAAAAACATTGGTGGGCTTATTTTGCCTTGCTTCCGCATCATAGCTAAATTTCAAATAATACTTTCGTAATCTTGATCGCACGTCCTTCCCACATGCTTGTAACCTTCGAAGTACATATTTTGATACTTCAGCATCCTCTCTCAAATTTTAAATTTCTAATTTACTCTAAAAATTATATTAAAAAATTATAGTTAAAAGCACTATCATTCTATGTGCATGTAGTAACTTTCATCAATAAGAAATGAATAACTTATAAAGCCATTGGCTCCTGTATGGCAACCTGAAAATACTCCAATGTCTTCACATTAATAAGAAAATTCTATAACTTTTTATGAAAATGCATAAGAAAGGTCTTATCTGCACCCTATCAAATGTAGGATTTAAATCATCTTCATTTAAATCCTTAAATATTTTTGGCACATGCATACATTCACGAGCAAGAAAACCCACTTCACTAGAGAATTTAGCTGATTGCACTCGATCAGTAGGTCTCCCTTGGTCTACATCAATCGTTATTGTCAGCTTCTTACCGAGTGCCTTTTTCATTTTGCATAGCCCAATACCACGAGTAGGTCCACATCCCTTCCTCTTTGTTGTAGAATCTACAAACATTTGAAAATATAACAAATAAAAATAATTTTTATCAACTTAGTTAAAAATAACTACATCATCTTGTGCACTTGGGTCATTTAGAACTATATCGTCGTGCTGAATATTTGAAGGACTTGGAGTTGTGAAAGTGGGCCAACTAGGTGGCTCATTTGGAGCTATAGAAGTGGGCTGACTAGGTGGCTCATTTAGAGTTGTAGAAGTGGGCCGACTAAGAAATTTTATGTCATCATCACTAGGTGAGTTAGATGGCTCCACTATTGGAGTAGGTCGGGTGGATTGTATAAGCCTGGAGCTGCGCTTGGTACTGATATGTTTCAATCCTAGAACCATTCTTAAGTATTACTGCAAATAAATACTTAAGTTAGTACAAATATGAATACTAGCAGATATAAGAAAAATAAGAATGAAAATAAAGATAGTGTATAATCATTTATTACATAAAAATAAAGATAGTAACTATACATCTGCATCAATATCACTTTCATGATCATTATTAGTTATGTCCGCATTATCATAATATTCTGTTAATGTTTCATCTTCTAACTCATCATCTATGCCAAATTTATCAACTTCTTCATGTGCTCCATCTATTGTGTGTACCATATGAGCTTCGATAATATCTGGATCAACATCACCTCTAACCAAAGTTCCTACATCTAGATGTTCAACCATTGAATCATTCTCAAATGGCTTATTATCTTGATACACTTGATCATGGGTAATCAACGTGTCGTTAAAATCCATGCTTTCATCTTGAACTTCTGAAACATCAAATATATGCTGATGTTGGAATTTTTGCACAACTTGCCAATTTTTTTCTAATTTGGTATCATTGAGGTAGAAGACTTGTTTTGCTTGGCTGGCATGTACAAAAGGTTTATTATGAAACCATGTTTTGGTCACATTTATACTAATAATCTTTCCATCTATTTGTAAGCTAGATCTCTTATTCCCAACATCAAACCAAATGCCCTTGAAAAGAACTACCCGCTTATCTCTTATATATTCTAACTCTATGTTCTCATTGATTACGCCATAGTAGTCAGTGACATCATCTCCATTATTTCCTTCTATAGTCAGTCTACTATTTTGACTCCTACGATGGTCATCACGATCTCTTATATGAAACTTAACACCATTGATAATGCAACAGGCATACTCTCTAACACAAATGTAAGGTCCACATGCTAATGAATGATGCTTTTTGGTTGAACAAGCGCATCATCTACAAAAAGTTAAGAAATATTTAGTTGATATATCTAATATAAATATACACTCAAATTATGATAATTTACTTACACGTCATTTAAACTACAATGGGAATTGCTCCTTATGTCTTCTCTCGATATTAGTTGTACATTCTCTTTTAAGCTGCTCCAAATATTGTCTGTTAAGTAAAGTCACAATTAATTTATAAATGATATAACCATTAGTTTTTACATCTATAATATTATCACTTATAAATACTTACTCAAGATAAGGTTCCAACTCCTCATAATTAGATAGCATATACCAATGAGCCATCTCGAGTTCATTTGGTAACATTTGAACATATTTTGCTACTCCCAGCGATCGAAATCTATAAGAGAAAATGGATAATCCACCATTTTCTATTATGTCATAATTTCTTTCCTTTCTATTGAAATGAGTCTCAATTCCATGAAGATAAAATGAGTAAATAGTCAAACATTCATTAACAACATAAGCCTCAGCTATTGAACCTTCAGGATGAGCTCTATTTCGCACATATCCCTTAAGATCTTCCAAAAATCTAGTAAAACAAATAAGCAAATATTGTATTAATAAATTATTCATTTATTATGTCAACGACTAGCCAAAGTAAATTGTAGTTTAACTACTTATATTATTTTTCAATAGGATACATCTATCGAAATTGTACAGGACCTCCAAGCATTATCTCATTTGGAAGATGGATTGCCAAATGCACCATGACATCAAAGAAAGCAGGTGGAAAAATCATTTCAAGCTTGTAAAGGATCAATACAATTTTTTTTTTCCATTTTCTGTACTTCTTCCACATTAAGTATCTTGGAATATAGGTGTTGAAAAAAATCTCCTAACTCTGCTGGTTCAATACAAACATCCCTTCGCAAGCATCCACGAATGCCAATAGAAAGTATCCTTTAAAGAATAACATAATAATCATGAGTTTTAAACCAATGGCTTTTCTTTCATTCATATTCACACATTGAGAGATATTTGAAGCATATCTATCCAGGAACTTCACTAACTTAAAAAACTCACACAATATCTGCTTCTCATTTTTTGTTAAAGTGTAACAAGCAGATGGAATAATATATGAACCATCACTTCTCTATATTAAGTATAATTTTTTTTCTTATGCCCATATCCTAAAAATCTTGACATTACTATGATATTGTAGGTTAAAATTATAACATCATGATATTGAAACATCCTTGAACGTAGAATTATGATATCCTATGTTAAAATTATGATATTAAGGATCAAAATTATGACATCCTGGAGCAAAAACATCATGTAATATAGAATTATGATATTCTGTATTAAAATTATTATATTAAAGATCAAAATTATAATATCCTGGAATAGAAACATCGTCAAACATAGAATTATGATATTTTGTGTCAAAATTATGAGATTAAGGATCAAAATTATGATATCCAAAAATAAAAATATTTTTGAATGCGAAATTATGACATCCCGTATTAAAATTATGATATTAAGATCAAAATTATAATATTCCAAAATAAAATAATTCTTGAATGTAGAATTATGATAATCTGTATCAAATTTATTACATTAAGGATCAAAATTATGACATCCTGACACTGAAATATTTTCAAACGTAGAATTATGACATCTTTAGTAAAATTATGATATTAAAGATTAAAATTATGATATCTTAGAATAAAAATATCTTCAAACATAGAATTATGATATTCTGTATCAAAATTATGATATTAAGGATCAAAATTATGACATTAAGGATCAAAATTATGATATTTTGATACTGAAACATCTCCGAACGTAGAATTATGACATCCTTTATCAAAATTATGATATTGTAGATTAAATTGATGACATCCTATTGGTAAAATATTTTTCAAAGATATTTTTAATAATATTATGATATCATAGGTAAAATTATTATATTTTAGATCGGTATTATAATAACTTATAGGTAAAATATCTTTCAAGTATAATTTCTAAATTTTTTATGATATCCAGATTTAAATTTATGATATTTTATGTTAACATTATGTCATCTCATCAGTAAAACATAATTCGAAAATAGTTATGCCGATATTATGATATCCTAGATCAAAATTATGATATTAAAGATTAGTATTATGACATCCTGTAGGTAAAATACGTCATAAGTAAAATTTTTATCATTTTTTTAGCATATGGATTAGATTTAATGGGTGCCCTAAACCTTGAAAGGAGTGCACTTAAAAAAAGTTTATCTTCTTCTCTTTCCTTCATTTCATGTCTCCCGAAAGTTGTAGTAGCATCATCTCCTTTGTAAACAACCATTGCTGTACTCCCTGAGATCATGTTCTCTTCTTTGTTGCCTTCTACTTGATGGCTTTTAAACTCAAACTTTTAGGAGCCATTTATGAGTAAAATGCTCACCATGGTGGAAATTTGAAAATGCTCCCTGACGTTAATAGAACTCCTCCCGCAGTATATCAAAAGGCTCACCAAAGATCTGGTAGGTCGAGATGCTCCGCTTGTCCAAAAATCCAAAATCTAAAAATCGTTGATCGTTGGAGTGGAGGAAAAATGAAAAGGCTTTTTGGGAGAGAGAACGAAGAAAATCTATTTAGATTTTGATCTCTTTTCTTTGTGGAGCAGCAGGAGCAAAATGATCTTTTCATATATTTGAAAAGATTGGGATTAATTACGTTATAGAGAATGATGACACAATCTAGAGAAAAGTGACTTTCATCACATCATGCTATGAGAGTTCTAGGTGGACCAATCAAATGAGGTGGTGTGCTCCATGTCTGATTTATTACGCCACGGACGGTGTAGAAAGAATTACCCAATTATCCTATGAAGCTCCATTCATCCCTAACCTGAAGGCCCATGAGGCGGCGGATCCAAATGTGAAGCTTGTAATGCCAAGGGAAAGGGAGTGGCCATTTTCGCGATCCTATTCCTTTGGTATCTACTTACTCTGCTGTCATTTTCCTCCTAGATCCGCTCGATGAGATAGCGGAAAGTCCGGGTGCCAACGTTCTTCTCAGCCACCATATTCTTCTCCTTCAGTAGGGTGCAATGGAGTAAAGGGTTGGTCCATGCTGTAGCATGCCGTGATTAAAGTTATATTGTAACTTTGTTTTGATCAGTTTGATATAGTGCCCATGCTATGAATTGGAAGCTATTATCACCAGTGGCTTTTATCCTCCACTTGACTGACTTTGAAAAGAAAAGGAAGAAAAAGGAAATCATACCATTCCCTTCCTTCTACCAAAAATAATATACAATTCTTTCCTCCTATTATTCACTATTTCTTCCAACTTTGTGTTTTCTCCTTCACTTGATTCCTTCATACGACTAAGTGAGGAAGTGGATGGCTGCCTCACAACAGCAACCCCCTCATGCAATCTCTAACCTAGTCATAGGAAGTAGAAGGTTGCCTTACCGAGAGCAACCCCTCACATGTAGAAGAAAAAGGAATGGGATGAGGGGTGGGATCTATAGTTCGGCTTTTGGCTCTCGCAAACAAATGCGTCGCACGGTCTGAAACTCCTGCACTGAGAAGTAGAAGTTGCGATGCATGCAGTGCATGTGGATGAACGGATGCTGTGCACCACACGGTGCAGTGCACAGTGCGCCATCCATCGTGCAATGGACGGCCGCACATGGCCGCCTGTAACGTCCACGTGCAGCCGTCCATCGTGTGATGGACGGGGCATGCTGTGCAGCACATGGTGTGGTGCACAGGATCCGCACGGGGATTAACGATCCTAAATAATTAAAGATGATAGCAGCCGATTGTCCTTATAGATCTCAAAGAGATGCGCTCTTGTATAGCTGTAGATCTCACTCCCTCTTATCCTCTGGTCCATTCCCGTCCATGTTCTTCCATCTAGAAAATAATTAAAAATTTTTTATATCATCATCATCATCATCATCATCATTATTTTAGCTCGTAGTAGATCCGTCGGATAAAATTAGTTGGATATGGATGCAGCACATATCGCACCGAAGATAATTCTATTCCTTCTTTTCTCCCCCCTTTGGTATCCCAAATTGTCGCATGATGCCCGATTTTTTTCCCTTTCATGGTGCAACATAAGCCCGAGGATTTAATGTAGATCATCTCAAGGGTGACATGACACAGCATGCTGGCACATCATATTTAAAGGATCTATTAAGACCCCCTCTCTGGAATGCATGGTAGAGGATGTACAGAATACTATTCGTGCATGATACGCACCCCACCCGTGCCCAAGCTACTCCTAGAGGTGCTACATGGTGAAAATCAGAGAGAGGAAGGAGGGAAAAAACTGTTGCTGGGAAAGAGAGAAAAACCGAGAAGGGGAGAGAGCACCTGGCACCTTAGAGGTTGACACTTGTCGTATGCCGGGAACTCTGGACTTTTCTTTAATATATTATATGGATGAATGAAAGGGCATGGCTTTCATTTTTTTGAAGAATGAATCAAGGGGGATGCTTGAAATTGTATAGCAGTAGATTCTACAATTGGTCAATGGATACTACACCTGAACCTTAGGTAAGAATGCTACAAAAATGATGGAAGGTTTCAAGCATTCATTCTAAAATTTAGATGTTTTCAATGGCTTGTTTTTGTAGATCTTGTCAATTTATGACGATGTCTTTTGTTGTTGTTAAAGAGAATGAATAATAAATGACAATGTTATGGTTGTAACTTTCTTTCTAAAATAGTTATTACGATTGTGATTCAAATGAACAGAAAATTGCTAGCAAAATATATTGCCATGCATAGATGTGTTTCCATAATCTACTGAATTATTATTGATTATTTTGTTACAGACTAAAAATGTGATATTATTGATTGCTTGATCATGCATAGAAAACGTGACACTATTGATTGCTGAGAAATGAAACTAATGTTAATCCAAAGATGAAAAGATAGCCATTATATATCATATTCATATCATGCTGATCAGACATGATAAATTGGTTATTTAAAGTCGCTGTTGGATAAGAAGTTTTTAAATCCATAATATATTTTTGAATAAATTATGCTCCCAGTCCTTGAACTAACGTATATTTTTTAATCGATCGTTGAACTATAAAAACCTAATATTTAGTCCCTAAACTTTCTGAACCATTTTAAAATAGTCCTCAAAAATATTTTCAGTGACTTTCTCTTATTGAAAATCTGATGTTGCAACCTTCGGTGTATACATTATGTAAACTTTGCCTAGGTGGTTGAAACCAGTGCTGATGTGGCTATAAATATTTGAAATTGCGGGTGACATGGCAATAACAATCGATGTGGCAATCCCTCAATATAGGAAACCTCTTCTTTTTTCTTCCTTGATGCTCTTATTATTAGAAACCCTATTTCTCCAAACCTCTTCCCCAATTGAAACCCTTTTTTCCCTCTCTTCTACCCCAATTTATGATCCATTGTTTGTGTTACATGTCATTCGTTAATTGCAATCTCCATGGATAGAAGTTCAATAGTTCAATCTAATGGCTCCTACTGATCTAGGACTTCAAACAACGACAGAAAAAGGTTTTGCTTTTGTGGGCATTGGATTGAAATAAGGACCTCATGGACAAGAAAAAATCTAGCTCAAGGTTTTTTAGTTACCCACGATTTAGAGTATGAGTTCTCTTGGGCTCTAACTTTATTTAATCTTTTTCTTTTTTGATTTAAAAAAATACTTTTATATAGGAAAAGAATTCGTGCTGTGATTATTTTGAATAGTATGATGATGAAATCTACCCCTATAGAAAGGTAGTGATAAATTGGCTTAAGAAGGAAATGGATGAGATGGTGAAGCAAGTCGGACACTGCCGTGCTAAAAAGAGGGTGTATCAGAGAATTATTTTATTCTCTTGGTTGGTTATTGATTTGTTTAATGTCTAAGAATCAATATTAGTAGTAGGACCTAAGGGATACATTACTTTATAATGTCTGATGAGCTTATAATGTGCGTAATGGTGGGTTTTAAATGGGATGTTTGTAATGAATTCACTAGAAATGCAAATGAAATCATTTTGTATTCCTCAATATATGATTTTTTTTTTTTAGTGAAGAATGCTATAAACATATATTTGGCAATGCTATGAAAGTATTAGAAAATAGGGCAGAACTAAATAATATCATTTCATAAACATTGAGGACTAAATGAAAACAATTTAGAAGATACAAGAATTAACAAGAAATATATACTGTAGAGCTTTTTGATAGATTCTCAACAATTATTCATCAAAACCTATATGTATGTGAACATATGGTTAAAAGCTATCCACCACACAATACGTTGAATAGATTATGAAACAATCAAAAAAAAATATCGTTCATAATAGTGGACCACTATTCTTTGTAGAATATCATTTGGCAATACTCATTCCAACAATGTAACCAATACTGTCTCCATCCAATGACATATCTAGCATTTACACCTATTGCAACACTATTTATAGCATATATATATATATATAATTCATAAAGAAGCACTAGAACTAGGTCCAACTTTTTCAGCAAATCTACCCCTCCCAATCCTCCTAGCCATAGAAAATCTAGCCCTCCCAATAGCAGAAACTCCTACCCTTTTTGCAGCAGAAGATCCTGCCCTCTCAACTTTAACTCTAGTCCTTCCAACAGCAAATGCAGCCCTCCTAGTAGTAGAATCAGCTCTCCTAGTAGCAGATCCAACCCTTGTTGCACCAACCCTTATAGTAGAAGTAGATTTTGCTTTATCAGCAACACCATGTCTAGGTGCAATCTTCTAATGCCAGCAATACCTCTATGTACAGTCCTCCTACCTACAACACTCCTATGTAGTGCAACCCTCCCAGCATAAGCTCTCCCAACCCCAACATTGGCACCACCGATCTATGGAG
Organism: Cocos nucifera; assembly: GCA_006176705.1. Lineage (NCBI taxonomy): Eukaryota > Viridiplantae > Streptophyta > Magnoliopsida > Arecales > Arecaceae > Cocos > Cocos nucifera. The sequence goes on from QRFJ01000061.1 coordinate 1,929,861, forward strand.
CCTCAGTCCTAGCAGTTGTAGAGCCCTATAGGGTAATATAATATATAGCTTGGTTAGTACATAGTTTTCACTACTAATATCACATACATAGTTATTGATATACCTGTGTGTTTTCACTACTAATATCACATACATAGTTATTGATATACCTATGTGCCAATCTGCTTCGATGCAAGTCTAAAGACCATGAATCTCCCATTGCTACTTCCTTGCCCTTGGCTTCCCTGTGCCAAGGTAGAGGTATCACTGGTTCCTCACCTCTATCTTGGGTTATCTCCCATTAGTTGTCCCCTGCATGTTTTTGCATTATATCCCCATAAATGACATCTTGCATGTCTTATCCTTGTGTTTGTCCTTCTTACTTTAGCTAGAATGGGGTTTTGTGGTCATTTGTATCTCTTCTCTTTTGGCCTACTAGATGGCTATCTTACAATTGGAAGGAGTGGAGGGACTAAGATTATCTTAGGCCATATATTTTGTTCATTAAGTGGTTGGAAGAAGTAAGAATATGTTTTCTCATATATATATCCCTATAAAAGTAAATATGCACAACTCCTCAAACCTCTTTTTTAAGAAGTATATGCATTGTATTGGATGTGCACAAGGCATACTGGTCAACTATCATTTGAAATAGCTGCGTTTATGCTTATCCAAATCCACAACATACTAATTAGGACCATATTCAACCTCATACACTATAAGAATTCGGACTATTAGCGATGGTTAGATGCCGTTGCTAATAGTTCCTTCATCGTCACTAATAGCCCCACCATCACTAATACTATCATAAAAATTAATCTAAAAAATTATTATCACTAATTATCATTATTAGTGATAGCAAACCTAGCCATCACTAATAAGACTATTAGCGACAGCTTTAGAGATGAAATAATTCTATCTCTAATTATTTTTAATGTTTAAATTAATTTTTTTAAAAAATTTAAATAATATCAGCAATAGTATATTCATGGCTAATGCCATCGCTAATAATTATTAGTGACCAAAATTATCGATGCTAATGCCATCTCTAATTTTTTAAATATTAAATAAAATAAAAAAATATTTTAAAAAATATTAGTGATGGCAAGTTGGTCTCTAATGCCATTGCTAATATCGATGCTAATAGTTAATATTATTTTTTAAAAAAATTAATAATAATATTTTTTAAAACTTATTATAATTAATCATAATAAATTATGATTCCTAATACTTATTATAATTAAAATCTAAAGATAATATGACAATCAAAAATTAAAAACTAATTATATTATATTTAAAATATAAATTTTATATTTTTTTTACAAGCAGTATCAAAAAAATATAATACATAAAAAAAAATAGATCCAATCTTCGTCGTCGTCCATCTCCTCCTCCTCTTGCTTCTCTTTATAGTTGATGGATGAGAGTCAAATGTCCAGACATCCTATAATGAATAAAATAAAATAATATTAGTAAATTTTGATACGGAGACATATCTTTTGATATATTCTTTCGATTCTTGAATAAATTATTTCTATATATTTTATTCGATGATACGGAGCTATAGACACCTCCGGCCCATCGATTAGATAGTTAGATTAAATTTTTAATCCTTAGATCCTCTTTTTGGACTCAAATCTAAATATATGAAGCTTTTAAATATGAAAACTTAAACCACGTACAAGGATTTAATAATATAATTATCTAATATGATGGTTGGAACGACGAGCCCAGCTGATCGTGCAATTACAGGTCTCGGAGAAGCTTCACGATGTATCGCAAATGGCATCCAGGAGGCTCTAAGGTTGCTGGCTCAAAAGCCTTTGCATAACCTCCTCCATGTGTGCATTACTTCATATCTAGAATGTTGAGGTCTGTGAGGATACTGAAGAGTAGCAGGGCAGTAAAGGATCGAGGCTATGGACAAATCCTATGACCCGACTCCTACTCACCCCTCCGGTGGTGCTAAGCCATCCCTCAAGATCTAGGGGGTTGAAAAAATGGGTCATCGCCGTACCTCTCAGCAATGTACCTGAGCATAAAATATCTAATATAAAGTATATTAGTTAGTAAAGATCAAAATAATATAAACGAGAATATCTAAAGTATTAGAATTTACCATTCAGTGTGAGATGTACAGAGCCATGCGAGCTAGTCGCATGATCGCTCTCACCTTAAGAGATTTATCCTTAGCTGGAATGGCTCCGATCTCTAGAAGATATGATGTATAATCTTTAAAAATAAAAATAAAAATCAAAGCAAGTAGATGAGCTAAAAATTGATTCAAACAAAATATCTATCAAAACATATATGACGATCAAAATTTAACTCATATGTAATAAAGATTGTTAGTTAGTATTTGCAATGTATCGCAGAAAAATGATTCTCATCCAGTAGTACATGATAATGTGTTGGTCGGTTCTCTGATTTAGGTATTATCTGATTCTCATCCAGCAATGCATGATAATCTTAGTATATAAAAATGTGAAGAAGACTCAAATCTGTTATTGAAAAATAAGGCATTGCAAGTTCCTCTATACGTATAACTATGAGGTGGCTATAAGCAGTTGTTTGTATTGTAGCAGACCATCCATTGCTTGCCCTACATTGTAAGTTTCTCTACACTTTTAACCATGAGATGGCTGTAAGCGGTTATCTGCAATGCAATAGACCATCCAAGCTTGACCATATAATAACAAGAATAGAATGCATCACCTCCATTTAGGCGCATCTCGCACAGGCAGTCATCATAGCCTCTCTAAGCCCTCGGTCACATCCTCAAGTTGCAAACTAGAAGTATAAATTTTATTAAAAAATAAGATAATAATATAAAAATAAAATTTATGTGCTTGCATAGCCTAGTCATCTAGAAAGCTCCAAGTCCGCATGCACGGGACATATGCGCGTCCTGACCATCCCTATTTATAGTGATATTCTTTAATTCTATGATTATGTTTTTGAGAATATTGCACTCTTAGTTCAAGGATGGGCTTATTATCCTTGTAAAGATGTGTCAATAGAGAAATACTTGATAGGGATATAATAGATGCCCATTTATATACGAATGAATTTATGCCAAACTACAAGAGTTGGTCGTTGCATGGAGAGACGTGAGAGACAATATGCATAGATGGGAGGCTCTACTTGTCCAATATATTTGCTGATGTACAAGAGCTTAATGTTGACAGGCTTAAGTAGATGATTAATATATTTGATGGGTTTGATCTAATTATCGGTGGAAGCCTATGTAATAATCTTTCAGGTAGCAATAGCTATAGCCACGATGCCACTATAGGGGTTGCTATAGTTATATCCTTGCTTAGTCTCTAGGAGGTAGCAACCCTATAGAGAATAAGCATGACAATAACTATAGCAACCCTACAATCCATCATGACTATAATGATTGTAATCTAAAAATTTATTACATGGATATTCACCAATAATCAGATCAAACACACCAAATGTACTAATCATTTGCTTAAAGCTTGTCACCATTAAGCTCTTGCATATTAGCAAGGTCTTGGACAAGTAGAGCTTTCGAAGCCCTTGCAATTATCTCCCATGTCTTGATCTCCATACAGGTACCAACACTTATAGTTTGGTATAAATCTACTCCTATATAAATGGACAACTATTGTATCCTTATCAAGCATTTTTTTATTGACACATCTCTTATAAAGACAATAAGCCCATTCTTGAATAAGAGTGCAGTATTCTAAAAAATATAATCATAGAAGTAAGGAACATCATTGCAAATAGGATCGGTCAGGATGTGCATCCCATGCATACAGACTTGGAGCATGCCGGACGATCAGGCCAGACGAGCACACCATAATGGCATCCAGGCAAATCCCATCCTGGAGTCCGACCTAAAAATTTAAAACTAATTAATTTAGATAATATTAATTTAAAACTATTTTTTTTTAAATTGACACCATCAGTTTGAGTGCGTAGGATGCACGAGGGCTGGATGCCTTATACGTCAATTGGCACTTGAGATCGGAGCGCATAGGGCATGCCCTAGCTTCGTGTTTGCAATGCTGCCCAGACCTTCCATCGGTTCGAGCACTTTGCATGTCAAGATCCGAGTAAGCAGGGCATATCTCGACCTCGTATTTATAATTTTTCTCAGTTCGAGCGCTTTGCATGTCGAGACCCAAGCACGCAGGACACGTCTTAGTCCTATGTTTGTAATGCTATCCGGACCTTCTCTCGATTCGAGCACTCTGCATGTTGAGATCTGAGCGTGCAAGAGACTTCTTAGTCCCATGTTTGCAATGCTATCCGGACCTTCCCTCAGTTCGAGTGCTTTGCATGCCGAGACTCGAGTGTGTAGGACTGAGTCTCGAGTGTGTAGGGCATGTCATGGCCCCGTGTTTGCAATGCTGCCTAGATCTTTCCTTGGTTCGAGTGTTCTGCATGCTGAGATCTAAGTCTCGTACTACTTATAATTAAATTAATATTTAATTAATTAATTTTTTAAAATTAAATTATATTTAATTAATATAATTAAATAAAAAATTAACTTTTAATGATGGTATTAGCCATCGCTAATATGGTTGCTAATACTCATAATAGAAGATAAGCTATTATACAGGACTGAGTCATGGGCTGGCACGTAGGGATTGAGACGCAAGGAGGCATAGGTTGGCGAGTAGGGACTGAGGCTCGAGGATGCAACCATAGATGGAATCTCCACTATAAGAAAATAAAATTTTAGCGATCGAAAAATTATTTGCTAAAAATAAAAAATCGATTACTAATAATTTAGCGATGGATTTTGAGACTAAAAAATTTTGATTGCAAAAAGACTAGCTGAAAATATTTTTCGATCGATCTTTTCAATCACAAAATCTAGTGACTAATTTATCGATAAAAAAATTATTAAAATTATTAAAATTAAAAAAAATTAAAAACTTGTGATCGATTTTTCAACCAAAAAATTAGTTGCTAATTTTTAAAACATATAAAAAATAAATAATCTAACTTCTAAAAATTAAAAATTTACAAAAAAATGGTTTCTAATTTCTAAAAAGAATTTATAATTTTTTTAATTTTAAAATTGATCAAAAATTTGATTGTAAATTTTTTGAAAAATAGTTTTTTAAAAAAATTGATCGCTAAATTAATTAAAAAGATATTAAACTAAAAGTTCAAATAAGAATCATTCAAAAATTCCATCATAAATTTTTTGAAAAAATATTTTTTTAAAAAAATTGATCGCTAAATTAATTAAAAAATATTAAACTAAAAATTTAAATAAGAATCAATCAAAAATTTGATTGTAAATTTTTTGAAAAATATTTTTTTAAAAAATTAATCATAAAATTGATTGCTAAATTAATGAAAAAATATTAAACTAAAAATTTAAATAAGAATCAATCAAAAATTTGATCATAAATTTTTAAAAAATATTTTTTTTAAAAAAATTGATCATAAATAGTAGTTAAATTAATGGAAAAAATATTAACCTTAAAATTTAAATAAGAATCATTCAAAAATTTGATTGTAAATTTTTTGAAAAATATTTTTTTTTAAAAATTAATCATAAAATCGATCGATAAATTAATGAAAAAAATATTAAACTAAAAATTTAAATAAGAATCAATCAAAAATTTAATCATAAACTTTTTGAAAAATATTTTTTTAAAAAATTTGATCATAAAATCGATCACTAAATTAATGAAAAAAATATTAAACTAAAAATTTAAATAAGAATTGATCAAAAATTTGATCATAAATTTGTTGAAAAATATTTTCTTAAAAAAATTGATCATTAAATTAATGAAAAAAATATTAAACTAAAAATTTAAATAATAATCTCTCAAAAATTTGATCATAAATCTTTTGAATAATATTTTTTTAAAAAAATCAATCATAAAATCGATCGTTAAATTATTGAAAAAAATATTAAACTAAAAATTTAAATAAAAATCAATCAAAAATTTAATCATAAATTTTTTGAAAAATATTTTTTAAAAAATCAATCCCAAAATTGGTCACTAATTTTTTTATATTTTAAATTTATATTATTTTTAGTTTTTTATATATTTTTTAATAAAATAATAAATTATTAATATTTTTAAATATTTTTAATATTTTATTTATTATTTTTTTCCCATCCTCCTCCTATGCGCCTTCAGTGAAATCCTTCCTCGCCACCCTTATCCGCTAGTATTGCTGCCCTTTGGTCCCCCACACCCCACCCCACGCGTTGCCCCCTGGCCACCCGTCGGCTGCCTGCGTTGCCCCTGGGCCACCCGCACCTCCTCCGATCGCCCGCCCTGCCCCCCAGCCACATGCAATGCCTGTGCTGCACCCCGACCACCCGCACCATCCGCACTGCCCCCTGGCTACCCGCACCACCGCCGATAGCCCGCACCGCCCGCACCACCACTCGACCACCAACACCTCCCGCGCCGCCCCTCGGCCTCTCGCATCGCCCCCCAGCTGCTCACCCTGCCTCCGTCCACCCATACCGCTCGCACCACCCCCTGACCGCTGCTTCGCGCCTCTGGCATTGCACCCCAGTCCCTCGACTTCCCGTGCCACCCCCGTTCCCCCGATAGTGGAGATCGACGGTAGATGGTGGCAAGGAGATGGGGAAGGGAGGCTGTCACGGGAGGGCCGACGAGGAGAGGCCGAAGGGGAGGGGGGCCGTTGTGGTGGGCCGGTGAGGGGAGGCCGTCACGAGCAGTCGTCGGGGAGGGGAAGGGGAGCAGTCTCGACGGGCCAACGATGTGAGGCCATCGCGGTGGGCCGGCGATGGGAGGCCATCATGGGCAGTCTCCAAGGAGGGGAGGGGGCCCATCATGGGTGATTACTAGGGAGGGGAAGATGGGGGTCGGGGGCGGCTGGGACGGGGCTGCGGGTGGAGCGCTGGGCTTATAAAGTTTTTTTTTAAAAAATAATCAAATAAGTCACTAAAAAAAAGGACACCAATTAAATTTTTTTAAAAATTTAAATTTACGATCAATTTTTTGGTTACAAAAAATTAAAAAAAATTTACAAAGAAAAAATCGATCGAAAAATCATAAAACTATTTTTTTAAATTTAAAATAATTTTAAAAATTATTTTTTGATCAAAAAATTAATTTTTTTACCAAATTTTTGGTCATAAAATTTTTAATCAAAAAATCCTAATATTAATTTTTTAATTTAAAATAATTTTAATTTTTTTTTGATCAATTTTTCAATCATAAATATATATTACAACTAAATATAATTTTTTTTTATTTTTTAAATATTATATAATTTTAAAATTTAAAATACATCTTCATCGTTCATTATCTAAATAATTATTGTTAAAGTATCGTCATAAAAGATCGACTTGATTTGGTAGCTCTAGCTATATCAATCAATAAAATTTGATTTCGATGGCCACGAACGATCGTATGATGATCTTTGTAATAATGATCTCGGTGATATTTATAATACATTATCAAAATTTTACTTTAATCAAACATCATTGTCATGGTTAATTTAGCATGAAATAATTTAGATCGTTAAAAAAAAAAGAGTAATCAAAGGACAAAATGGCATTCAATTATAAGATGATTTTTTAGATAAATTATCTTTACAACTATTTTGATTATTTATATGGTGATGATCGTAAAATTCAAACCATGTATATATGAACAATCTAAAACTATATTTCTTGATACTCATTCTTAAAGTCCGTGGATAATTATACTTGTACTTTTGTAAGATCAACTTAACATCGATGGTTCATATACACGTAGTTTGAATTTTATGATCATCACCGTATAAATGATTAAAGTAGTGGCAAAGATCATTTATCTAAAAAATTGCCTTATAATTGGATGTCGTTTAGCTTTTTGATCACTCATTTTTTATTTAACGATCTAAATCATTCCATGCTAAATTGATCATGATAATGATGTTCGATTGAAGTAAAATTTTGATAATGTGCTATAAATATTACTGAGATCATCGTTGTAAATTTTTGAATCCATTGGTGATCTCTATCTATCAGATCATCATACGATCATTCATGACCGTCGAAATCAAATTTTACTGATTGACATAGCTAGAGCTATCGGATCGAGCTGATCTTTCATGATAATATACTAACTATAATTATTTAGATAATAAACAGTGAAGATGTGCTTTAAATTTTAAAATTATAGCATTTTTAAAAAAATAGAAAAAAAATTATATTTCATTGCAAAATATATTTGTGACTGAAAATTCGATCAAAAAAATGATTTTCCAAGCAAAAAATTGATCGCTAAATTTTAAATTATTTTAAATTAAAAAAATAATTTTAAAATTTTTTGATTGGAAAATTTGCGACCAAAAATTTGATCAAAAAAATTAATTTTTTGATTTAAAAATTAATCAAAATTTTTTTTAAATTATTTTAAATTAAAAAAATAATTTAAAGATTTTTCAACCAAAAAATTGATCAAAAATTTTTAAAATTATTTTAAATTAAAAAAATAATTTTAGGAATTTCCAACCAATTTTTTGGTCAAAAAATTTATGATAAAAAATTTGGTTGGAAAAAATTAATTTTTTGGAAAAAAATTGATCAAAATTAATTTTAAGATTTTTTGATCAAAAAATTTATGATAAAAAATTCAATAAAAAATTAATTTTAAGATAAAAAAATTTTTAAAATTATTTTAAATTTAAAAAAAAATAATTTTGAGATTTTTTTGATCAAAAAAATTATGACCAAAAATTTGGTTAGAATAAATTAATTTTCTAACAAAAAAATTGATCAAAATTATTTTTAAATTATTTTAAATTTTAAAAAAGTAATTTTAAAATTTTTTAATTAATTTTTTGGTCAAAAAATTTGTGACAAAAACTTTGGTAGGAAAATATTAAATTTTTGACTAAAAAATTAATCAAAATATTTTTAAAATTATTTTAAATTTTAAAAAATAATTTTAAGATTTTTTAACCAATTTTTTGGTCAAAAAATTTATGATTAAAAATTTGGTTGAAAAGTTGATTGTAAAATTTTATAAAATTAATATTTTATAAATTTATTTTTATATTCAAATTTTTGATCGTAAAAGTTTTGATTTCAAAATCGATTGTAAAATCGATCATAAATTTCAACCAAAAAATTCAGTCACAAAATCAATCGTAAAATGATTATTTTCTTGTAGTGCTCGGAGTCGCACCGGTGGGGTAGGAGTCATAGAGTTGGGGCCATGGGCTAGAGGCTGTGGGGCAGTGGCCGCAAAAATGAGGGCGCGGGGAGGAGCCGGGGCTTAGTGGGAGGCGGTCGGGAGCTTGCAGTCAGATTCTCAGGGAGGCGATCGGGGGGAGGCAGGCTAGGTGTAGCCAGCTTGAGGAGGCCAAGGGCTCGATGAGGCGGCCGTGGAGAGGTTAGCTAGGAGGTGGGCCGGGGGGACGTGAGAGGCTACTGGGGGCTCGAAGAGGCAGTCGTAGAGAGGCGAGCTTAGGTGAGGCAGGCCATGGGGAGGTGGGAGGCAGTCGAGGAGGGAAGGAAGGGGGGGCTTAGGGAGGTGGCTGCGGAGAGGTGAGCTAGGGGAGGTAGGAGGTGGCTAGGGAGGTAGGATCCAGTCGTAGAGAGGCGAGTCGGGTGGAGATGGGTCAGGGGGTAAGCAGGCCAGGGTTTCAAGGGGCTCGGGAGGTGGTCGGGAGTTAGGCTAAGTGTAGCTAAAGGAGAGGCAATCGAGGGGAGGCAGGTCGGGTGTAGCCAGAAGAGGAGGCTAGGAGCTCGGGGAGGCGACTGTGGAGAGGCTTGCTAGAGGGAGGCGAGTTAGGTTTTTGAGGAGGAGGGAGAAGGTCGGGAGCTTGCGGCCAGGGGCTCGTGGAGGCAGGTCAAGTGCAATCGATGGACGATGATCGGAGGCTTGGGGAGGCGAGGGTGGCGGCCAGGGAGAGGCCGCCAATCGAGGGAGAGAGAGGATGGTCGAGGGACCAAAGGGTGAGGGAGGGGGGTTGGTGGTGGGGGATAAAAATATGGAAGGGTTGAAAAACAAGAGGGTGGTGGGGTAGGAGAAAATGAGGGTGCACGATGAGATGGAAGAAAACGAGAGAGGAAAGATTATTAGCGACGGTAAATTACCATCGCTAATAATATTCTTCCATCGTTAATACTTAAAAAATTATTAGCGATGGCAGGCCACCATCGGTAATAAATTTACCATCACTAATAATTATATTTTAAAATATTTTTTTTAAAATTATTAGCAATAGTAAGATCTCTATCGCTAAAATCATCACTAATAATTATAATTTTTTAAATTATATTTTAATATTAATTTTTTTCTTTTAGATCATTTTTTGGATGTTTAAAAATTAATATTAGATTTTATTAAATTTTTGAGCTTAATTAATTTATGGATCAAATCTTAATTGATTTAAATTAGATTTAATTTAATTAGTCTTGACTTAATTTGAGGCTAATTGGATTTTAATATTTCAAGTAAGATTTGGATTCAAAGTCTAATTGAATTAGGTTTGATAGGATTTTAAATTAGATTCGAATTGAATCTAAATTAAAAATTATTTTATCTAGTTAATTTAAATTAAATTAAATTTAATTAAGTTTGACTTAATTTAAGGATAATTGGATTTTATAATCTATTTAGGATTTGGATTCAAAGTCTAATTGAATTAGGTTTGATAGAATTTTGAATTGAATTAGAATCGATTTGAATTAGATTCAAATTGAACCTAAATTAAAAACTATTTTATCTAGTTGATTTAAATTAGATTAAATTTAATTAAGCTTGACTTAATTTAAGGATAATTAGATTTTACAATCTAATTAGGACTTGGATTCATAGTCAAATTAAATTAGATTTGATAGGATTTAGAATTAGATTTAAATTAAAAATTATTTTTTCTAATTAATTTAAATTTAATTAATCTTAATTTAATTTGAGGCTAATTTGATTTTATAATCCATGTAGGATTTAGATTCAAAGCCTAAGTGAATTAAATTTGAAAAGATTTTGAATTATATTTAAATTAGGTTTAAATTAGATTTAAATCAAGTTCAAATCTTAATTAATTTAAATTAAATTAAATTTAATTAGATTTGACTTAATTTAAGACTAATTGGATTTTATAATCTAAGTAGGATTTGAATTCAAAGTCTAATTGAATTAGGTTTGACAAGATTTCGAATTAGATTCAAATTAGATTCAAATCAAACTCAAATTAAAAATTATTTTTTAAATTAATTTAAATTAAATAAAATTTAATTTAATTTAAAATTAATTAAAATTTTCTATCCAAGTAGGTCTTGGATTCAAAGTCTAATTGAATTAGGGTTGATAGAATTTTGAATTAGATTCGAATTGAATCCTAATTGAAAATCAATTTCTCCTAATTGATGTAAATTAGATTTAATTTAATTAATCTTGACTTAATTTGATGCTAATTAGATTTTATAATCCAAGTAGGACTTGGATTCAAAGCCTAATTAACTAGGTTTGACTGGATTTTGAATTGGATTTGAATATGATTATTAGTATCGATAGAGGCTTACCATTGCTAAGAATATTTTTAAATAAATTTATTTTTTTAATTTATTATTGAATTTTTTAAAAAAATATTATTAGCGATGGCATGATTTTCATCGCTAATAAATAAAATCTACCATTGCTAATAATTATTTTATATTTAAATATTATAAAGAATTTAAAATTTTAAATAATATTAGAAATGGCTTATGCCATCGATAATAACTAAATAGCCATTGCTAATAGTTTATTACTAGTGACGGCTTTTCTACATCACTAATAAACTAAATCTACCATCGCTAGTAATTTTTAATATTTAAATATTAAAAAATATATAATTTTAGAGATGGTATTTGATGTCGCTAATAATAAAATTTTTATCGCTAATAGTATTAGCGATGGCATTTTTGTTTGTCGATATTATGGTGGCAAAAGTTATTATTAGCGATGAAATTTTTTCTCGTTGCTAATATTCAGAATTCTTGTGGTGATATATGCTACCATCAATTAGTGTTGTTAGATGGTACCTCAAAACATTCTTATTTTTCTCTAGCTTGTTTAGAATGTTAGGAGAAATTGAATAATTATGATTAAGCATCAATTCTCTCTTCTTGATTGTTTTGATATCACAATTTTGCATATCATCTCCAACATTTGCACTTTAGATTTATCCCTTGCCTGTAACATATAAGCATTACAAATCTTAGATATATTATTAAAGGGCATATCACATCTTAGCCATATCTTAAATGCATGCCTAGACTAGATCATCTAGTAGGAACAGCTATCAACAATTGATATGTAGCTGTATCAACCCTTTCTATTAGGTTAAGGTGGAACTCAAAATCTATCTTTGGTGTAGCCCTTCTTGCATTTTGTAGGGTATTAGCCTCTTGGAGTATATCATCAAATGTAAGCACTAAACCCTATCACAATCATGAAATATCAGTAACTTATAAACTCTAGCTTATAACTAAATTAATCTTCATCAAATACAAATATATAAATTGTATCTTTTGTTGGTCAGATATGAATGTCCAACCTCGCACCTTGTACGATCCAATATCAAGCTGGAGAAGCTCCAAAACCAAGACCAACTATCTTTGGATTTAGCTTCAACAACAATTAAGGCAATTGGGTACACACCATCATTTCTATTAATCCCAATTACAGTAATTAACTGCCCCATGAGGTGCAAGCATCTAGGGCTATTATAGGCTTATAACCATCTAGAAAACCTTACTTACATCCGGCAAAATAGACAATCTTTTGAAGAATGGTTTAGCAGGAGAATGTAGTATGTCAACAAGCATCTTTATGGTGCTATCATCATTTGTCCTTCCTAATCTCATTAGCATAATTCCATAGTTTACCATATTACTCTACAATTGAACCCTGTATCATCTCCATAGCCTTCCTCTTTACCTAATAATGTTTGGGATCTTGATATTTATGTAGTTAGGTCCTGCCTAACCTGTACAACTACCTCATGTGGCTTCCAAGAAGGTTGATTCTTGAATTGGTACTTGTTGGCTAAATAACTTTATTTCATATTCTTATTTCAAACCTCTCTGCACCAATTGTGCTTCCTATAATAAGACTTAATCTATACAATTGATCCATCCTGTATCAAAGAAGCATGCAGCTTCTACCTACAATCACCTTGGCATATTGCTCTCATCCTCACTTTGCCATTTTTCATCAACTTCACATTGTGCCTCCCATTTATTGCTTGCTTTCTTATTACCACTTTTAGTAGGGCAAAGCTCTTGAATTTCAACTTAAATTGAGTAGTCAAATTCGTGTCCTCTCTCAAATATTAAAGGTATAATCTTGCTCCTCATTTGAACATACATGCAAATCTAAGTCCCTAAACTGTGTATAGTCCTAGGAAATATCCTGCTAGTTTTTATCCTCTTCAGCTGTAGATTTAATCTTTTCAGCCCTCGGTTCAACCTGTTCAATATTAGGTTCAATTTGTTCACCCCTTTCCCTATCCAGTTCAGAACTTTCATGCACATTAGAATCCAAATTTTTCTTATTACCACTCCCCATAGAATCATTATCATATAGGTCACCTAAACTAATACATCTCTCACTCTTAATTTCATTTTCTTCAATCTCAACTCCCTCACTGCCTTCAGCCCTAACATGCCCACTTCCTTCCCCAACAACTTCTTCATATATATAAATTGGTACATATCCTAATTTAAGCAATGGCTTAGAAACTAAATAAGGCTATAGTTTCACTTGCTACACTGCCTCAGGCATAGCTTCCTACTGACCACTCATCTCTCTATCTCCATGTTTCACATAGACATATATCATCCTATTAGAAGAAATATCTAAAACCATGTCTAAAACATCTTAATCACCAAAAATGAACTTGAGTATGGTATTTAGATCTTTTTCAGACTTGACATAGTAAAATTGAGAGAAGTTTAAAACCTCAATATCCCTCAACATGCTCTCTATCTATGGAATAGAAATTCTATTAGGATCTACTTTTCCAAAAATAGAAACTTGCCTTTTAACATGTCTCATGGTATGGCTGGATATGAACTTCCCACTATCATGAAATAAGATAGAAAATATGTCCGAAGCCATATCCACCAATACTTTGAGGACCAAATTATATAGTCTCTAGATATTAGTGATCATTTAAAAATAGGACACGTATTCTGAGGATCATAGAGATACACTATATCCTAATATACAAGACATATAGCATCATAAGAATGTATAGGAAAATAAGAATTATATATAAAATAACATAAGAATGCATAGTTCCATCATGAAATACAGGTATAATAGTATACAATATATACATGTATATGAACAAATAACTTATAAAGACACTGGCTAATTTTTTTCCTATGTTTAAAATGTTAATAGAAACTCAATTTTAGGACCAAAATTAGATTGGCTTTCATTTGTGGACCATTTAAAATCTTCACATATACTCGAAGGACCATAGAGATCTATTATCCTAATATATAAGATATGTAGGAACATAAGAATATAGAGAAAAATAAGAATTATATATAGAATAACATAACAATTCATGTTAATATAAGAATACATAATCCACTATGAAGTATAACTACAATATTAAACGATGTGCTAACTAACAATATATACTGCATGCATATGGACAAAATAACCTATGAAGAAACAGGATAATTTTTTTTCCTATGTTTAAGTTGTAAATAGAAACTTATATTCTTAGGACCAAAATTAGATCATGGACCATTTAAAAACTTTCACATATACTCTAAGGACCATAGAGATATTCTAAATTAATTACAGCACCCAGCAACTTCAATTCAGCCTAAATAGAGCACAATTAAGTATAAGTTCAAGCTATAAAATAGAGCATAATGAAAATGAGATAGTAACAAACAAAGGCAATGATTAAAACATGCAAATATAAGCACATACTCTACTGAATCCCTTCCAAACCCATCTAAACAACTAAACTAGCTAGGCACAACTAGTGATAAACAAAAGCAAGCATGCTAGTGTAGTCACACATCCTAATTCGTAACGATGCATATATAGTCCTT
Organism: Cocos nucifera; assembly: GCA_006176705.1. NCBI lineage: Eukaryota > Viridiplantae > Streptophyta > Magnoliopsida > Arecales > Arecaceae > Cocos > Cocos nucifera. The sequence continues at coordinate 1,944,883 of QRFJ01000061.1, forward strand.
TAGTAACTACATTTGATTTCATAATCATAGTTAGTGATGTCCTAAATCCTTTGATTTCATAATCCTAAATAAACAAAAACAAAATTTCCAAATCTCTGGTTACCAATTCCCAAACAAGGGATATATACACATTATAAATCCAATATTCTAACTCGCCCTAAGATACACATTTAAGTTCGATGGGGAAGAAAGATGTCGAAGACAATGAGAAAGAAGGATGATGAATAAATTTTGACCAATGGACAATACCAAAGAGAAATGCCAAACGCACGACTCTGATGAAGATTGATGGATGATTGGAAAGAACCATGGCAAAAACCAACTATCTTGTTCAAATTAGGGAAAAAAATGGTTTCTGATTGGAGAAGAAGAGAAGTTTTTTGAAATTAGGGCATAGGCTGGAAAATAGAAGGTAAGCCATAGTTTTAGATGGTTTTAACCAAGAAATCACCTATTTTGGTCATGTCATATGAACTTTTAAATGTTTAAAGCTACATCAGCACTGATTTCAACCATTTAAGCAAAGTTTGTGCCAATTAAGTACACGATGGAGGTTGCCATATTGGACTTTTAGGGAGTGAAAGTCATCAGAAACATATCTGAGGACCACATTAAAACTATTAAGAAAGCATAGGGATTAAACAATATTAGATTTTTGTAGTTCAAGGACTTTTTAAAAATGCATGTTAGTTCAGGGACTAGAAGTATAATTTTCTCCATATATTTTTTTTTAATAGAATGGTTATTTGGATGATATAAGAGGTATATTTATATATACTGGCTTGTTTCAGCAGTATTGGATAGCTGTGATTTATTTCAATATTTGATCATTTGCTATTTTCTATTTTTAAATCATTTATGTTGATGTGTGTATGCAGGAGAGGGATGTGGATTCTCATTGATGTTAGCCCATTATCATTCTTAGGGATGCAATCGAACCGAGTCGAGTCGAGTAACTGAAAGCTCGAGCTTGACTCGACTCAAAATACTCAAGCTCGAAACTCGACTCAAGCTCGATCGAGCCTTAATATTTTAAACTTGAATTCGGCTTGATAAAAAATAGGCAAAGCTCGAGATCGACTTGACTCGACTTGAATATAAACCGAACCATACTCAAGCTCGAGTTTGAGCTTGAAATCAAGCCTTCTCTTACTAATAATATATATATTAATATATATTATAAATAAAAATAATATTATTAAATATATATACTACTATAAAAATGGTCTATGGCAGCACATACTATGACAGCAGTTTTCAAAACCACTGCCATAGCTCCTACGATAGCGATTTTCGTTAACTGCTGTTATAGATCAAACCTATGGTAGCAGTTTTTATAACCACTACTATAAATCTGATATATAGCAGTGGTTATCGAAAACTACTACCGTAGGTCGGACCTATAGTAGCAGTTCCTAAAACCTGCTGCTATAGTTCGACTTATAACAGTGGTTCATTATAACCGCTGCTATAGATCAAGTCAAACTTATAGCAGAGGTTTTTAGGAATCACTGCTATAAGCTGATTTATGACAGTAATTAATTATAATCACTGCCATATATTTTTTTTATTTTTTTTAAATATTATATAATTTTAAAATTTAATGCACATCTTCATCGTTCATTTTCTAAATAATTATCATTAGAGTGTCATCACAAAAGATTGCCTCGATCCGATGGCCCTAGCTTCGTCGATTAAAAAAATTTAATTTTGACGACCATGAACGATGATGCGATGATTTAATAGATGAAGACCTTCGATGGATCTAAAAATCAGCAATAATGATCTCGATAATGTTTGTAGCGTACTATCAAAGTTTTACTTCAATCGAATATCATTATCTTGGTTAATTTAGTATAGATTAGTTTCGACCGTTAAATGATAAATGAGTGATCAAAGGATCAAATGGTATCTGATTATGAGATAATTTTTTTTATAAATAATTTTGGCTACTACTATAATTATTTTTTATGATGGTGATTATAAAATTCAACTCGTGAGATAAAGAATGATCTAAAACTATATGTCTCCTGATAATCATTTTGAAATTTCACTGGTTGTTATGCTCGTGCTTTTGCAATATCTGCTTAACATGAATAATTTATACGAAAATGATTTAAATTTTACTATTATTATCATATAAAATATTTAAAAATATAATAAAGATCATTAAACTAAAAAATTATCTCATAATCGAACGTCATTTAACCCTTTGATCGCTTGTTTCTAATTTAACGGTCGAAATCATTCTATACAAAATTGACCATGATAACGATATCCAATTGAAGTAAAATTTTGATAGTATGCTACAAACATCATCGAGATCATCGTTGTAGATTTTTGAACCTATTAAAGATCTTCATCTATCAAATCATCGCATCATCATTCGTGATCGTCGAAATTAATTTTTTTTGATCAATGAAGCTAGGGCCATCAGATCGAGGCAACCTTTTGTGACGATATTCTAATGATAATTATTTAGATAATGAATGATGAAGATGGATATTAAATTTTAAAATTATATAATATTTAAAAAAAATAAGAAAAAAATTATTTTCAACCTATGGCAGTCGTTATCAAAAATAAGAAAAAAATTATTTTCAGCCGAAATCCTTCCCCCCGACCGACGTCGCCCCTCCTTCCCCCTCGGTCGGTGCCGCCCCTCCTTCCCCCTCTCCCTCTAGCCCTCCATCCTCGGCCACCCCTCCCCGCCACCCCCCACCCGGCCCCCCACCCTCCCCCGGTCGCCCCTCCTTCCCCCATCCCTAATCTTTTCTCCCTGCCACCCACCCCCCCATCCGGTCCCTCCACCCCACCCTCCTCCGACCGCCCCTCCTTCCCTCCATCCCTGGCTGCCCCTCCCTGCCACCCTACCATCCCTCAGGCCCCCATCTCTGGCCGCCCCTCCTTCCCCCCATCCATGGCCGTCTCTCCCAGCCACCCTGCCACCCCCACCCCTCAGCCCCCATCCCCAGCAGCTTCTCTCCACCACCCCCACCCGGCCCCCCACCCCCCATACCCCCTTTGATCATCGACCCTTTCGTCACTGTGCCTCTCAGGCCTCCTCATCACTATGCCCCTTTCTTTGGCCCTCCATCTCCGACCGTCGATGCTCTCTCTCTTTCCTCTTTCTTTCTCTTCTCTATCTCACTATCTTGCTTTTGTTTCATAGGTTATCTTTAGTGTCGTCGTCCTCCTCTAGCGTCGTCGCTGACGACCCTCGGAGCTTTCAATACGACCCGCTCTCTATAACCATAGGTATAATTTTTTTTTAATTTTATAGTATTATTTATTAATTATATATATTTATAATAATCTATAGAATATTTATAATAAATATTATAAATATTTATTATAAATATTATAATTATCTACATGTCGTAGTTTTTGGATCATGCCATGATGGTAGTCTTGCGCTATGCCATATCGATGGCTGTGGACTAGATCCGTCAATGGATTGGGTTTGGATCAAAATCTGGATATTCATATCCGGATTCAATTTTAATTACTGATATCGGATCCGAATCCGAATACCTGACGGATCTGTACTTGAGAGAGGAAGGGAGAGATTCAGCCTCGTCACCATCATTGGGAGGGAGGGGGTCCGGCCTCGCTGATAAGGGAGATTGAGAGAGGGAGAGTGGAAGATCAAGAGAGCGAGAGAGGGAGAGAGGGAGTCTGGCCTCGCCGGTATCACTGGAAGGGATGGGGTTCGGCCTTGTCGATGAGGGAGATCGAGAGAGTGAGAGAGGGAGGGATGGGGTTTGGCCTCACCGACGAGGAAGATCGAGAGATGAAAAGGCTGCGAGGAAGGGTTCAACCTCACCGCCATCGTCGGTGAGAGAGATCAAGAGAGGAAGAGAGGGAGTGATCGAGGGGATGGCACGAAGTCGAGTCAGCTCGGATATGTAGCCGAGCCAGCTCGGGCCATGATCATGCAGGCTGGGGGAGGCATGGAGCCAACTGTTTTAGGCACAGAGTTGGCTCGGCTTCTGAGTAAATAGAATTTGATATGTCTCTCTAAGGTTCCAACTTTAAGTCCTAAGGTGCCACCATCATCTACTTTATTCTTTTTTCAGATTTTTGGATTAACACCAAGATTCGCACAAGAGATCGAATCTACAACTGTTGCTCATCCTTAATTATTTATGAATATAATTCATGTTGTAGAATTTATTACATAATATTTTTTGGATGTTTATATCTTATTATTTTTATTTATTGCATTGCATAACGATAGACTCATCAATTGATTAGTGTACATATTAGAGACTATTTATTGATGCTATACTAATATTATTGTTCAATATATTATATTGATTAATGTTCATTAACATTGCAGATCATGATGGCACTGAAATGCCATCTAGCTTTCACCCCTGTCCCTCAGTGGATTACGCATAGTTCAGCATCCGAGGAGCAATCGGAGCATACTCGGTCCACCTCAGCATCCACTGCTAAGGGACCTCCACCATCGGCATCTACTCCACCGACGGCATCTACTCCACTGGCAGTTGAGCCTCTACCGTCGTCCATATCTGAGACACATGCTACTACGCAGGCATCTAGGTATACATTTTTATTATATTAGCACAACTTTATTTTTTATATAGTATTTATATACTTATATATTTGCATAACGTATTTGCACTGCAGGTGCATTATCCAGTCGGACATTTTGCAGTCCCACACGTATAGCACATGTGTGGAACCACCAGCATTAGGTGATGATCTATTACGATGCAGAGGAAAGGTCGGTAGAAAAAATCGCACGAGAGATGCATTCCTTTTTTGGAGTGCTTGTGAGGCGGTCGGACATCATTCCCGTAGAGTCCAGAGACTGACATTTGATGGATGTTGCCATCGGAGATCGGGTATGGGAGGAGATATGGGTAAGTACGTGCATCTTAGTTATATTTATACATTTTATATGTTTACACTATATATGTTTGATTAGAATAATTTTATAATTGATTTTTGATAAATTTGGGCAGAGGAGGTATGACTTTTTCGATCACGAGAGGCTTGAGATGTCCGACTGAGAAAGATCGAAGAGTTATACCGGGATTACAAGGTCAAGCTCCATAAAAGATGGTTCGAGCACTGACGAGATACTCCAGAGGAGCTTATTTTCTAGATATAGGACTGTCCTCCAAGTCAGTGGGAGAGGATGGTTAGACACTGGAGGAGCCAGAAGTTCGAGGTAAAATTTCTAACTTTTAAATTTTTCAATATGCTTAAAATTTTATTTAAATATTTTTTAAATATTTATTATTTATTTGAATACTTGTTAGGCTACCTTCCATTAGAATCGAGAGAACCGTGCAGCCCAGAAGTATATGCACACTCTAGGCCATGAGTCTATGGCCAGTCATGTGCATAGAGAGGTAATTAATTCTAAATCTTACTAGATAAATTAAATTCATATTTTTTATCATCTTTCTGATAAATTCATTCTTTGTTATAGCTAATGAGAGATGGAGTGATGCCCAGCCATAGCGAGATCTTCCAATCCAGCCACTTGGACAAGATGGGCAAGCTGATGAACGTCGCGATTGGACGTATTTTTGTAAGTATTAAATATATTAGTATATATGATTAGTATTATAGTATTTTTTATAAAATTTTATTTTAATTTATAATAATAGGATTAGTTAGATGCGCTTGTGAGTGAGGGCTCGGATACCTCTGGGCCCATGACCATCTATCTCAGGTCTTGGAGCCTGAGCACTCTGGGAGAATCCGATGTAGGTCCGAATATACACCGATGAGCTACTGATCCAAAGCGAGCATCTTCTCACAGACTTTCGATGTCGTCAACCAGAAGAAGCTTGAAGAGGCATTGGCACGGGCAGATCGTGCTGCGACGTAGGCAGATCGGACCGAGGAGCGCGCATCTCATCTGGAGGGCATCGTGAGAGACATGATGTCGATGCTCAGTGCGTATTTTGGAGTCACAGACTTCGAGGATATGTTGGTCCATATTCCAGCTCTAGCTCCAACTCCGGCTCCGACTCCGACTCCGACTCCATCACCAGCTCCAGCTCTAGCTTTAGCTTTGGCTCCGGCTCTGATTTCGGCTCTCGGTGATAACGATGATGATGTTGATTTAGGAAACTTTTAATGTATTTTATTTTTTTTAAAAATATTATAATAAATTTTATTCAATAATAAAATTTTAGCATTTCAAAATAATTTTTATTTTTATTATATTTTCTTGTATTATATATCTATATTTATCAGGTAAAATATATAAAAAAAATAAAAATTTTAATTTTTTTAATTATTCAAGATCTACGACAGCAATTTTATAATCGCTGCCATAGATCTCTGGTGCAAACAGTGCCAACCGCTGCATTAGATCTATGATAATGGTTAAGAAACCACTGCTATAGATTACTTATGGCAGCGGTTATATAACCGCTGCTATGGATAACCTATGGCAACGGTTATATAACCGCTGCCATAGGTTGATCTATTGCAGCGATTTATAAACTGCTGCAATAGGCTATCTATGGCAGCAGTTAGAAACCACTGCTATAGTATATGGTAGCAATTTTTTGGGCTATGGCAGCGGTTACGAACCGCTGTCGTAGCTTTTTTTGTAGTAGTGATATATATATTCAAGCAAGCTCGCGAGTTTTCAAATCGAGTATCCTACTATTCGAGCTCGACTCGAAAAGCTATTCGAGTTCAACTCGGATACTCGAGCTCGACTCGAACTCGATAATAATCGAGCCGAGTCAAGCTTGAACTCGAGTCGAGCTCGAGTAGCTCGCGAGTAGTTTAACTCGTTTGCAGTCCTAATCACTCTATTAGCTTCAAGCTTGCATATGTCAGTATGTGTACATGACATATTTTTGTTTACTTTAAATGTGGGCATACCATCTTAAACTTAGGAAGCATTGAACCCGAGCACCCATTGCAAACACTCGTTATAGTTGTTCTCATACTTATCCTGTGCCATGCTAGTTATTGCACTAGACAAACTTGGGTCTCCAAGAAATCTAGGCCAATGAGACTAGCATTTGTGTAGACCTCCCTTGCAACCTCAGCCAATGAAAGGCCCTACCATCCGCCGCATCCCCACGGCCTCTTAGTCTGCTACTCTTGTACTCTCCATTTCCCCACCTTATGAATTTTAATGCATGATGCTTGATTTTTATCTATTTTTCCTTCTCTTTTCTTTTTATTTCTATCAAGCATGGGGAGATCGATCCTAAAGAAAGCATACAACTAGGGATGAAAGTGGATTTGATAACATCCACTTGGATTTGTTTATATTTATGAATCTACCCGGATATAAATAGAAATTTAAGTATCCGACTAATATCCATATCCATAAAAAAAAAATGAATATAAATATGAATAAATAATTATCCAATCCATATCTGAACATCCATTTCCATTATAATTTTATTTAATTTTATATAGAACTCATGAATTTTAAGAAAAACATATAACCATATATATCGATTACCATGCTATTAATTTAATTTATCATCTACTTAGTAATATCCTTAACTAGCTTATAACCCCGCGCGATGCATAGGATGCAATTTTTTCTTGAAAAAATATTTTATTTTATTTCTTTATTAATATCTATTCTATACGCATTTTAGAAATAATTAAAATAATGAAAAAATATATTTTGTGCATAGTATGGATTATAAGCTATTTATAAGCTATTTTATTTTTTCTAAATTTGGGGTTACCCATGGGCCTCTTGTTGCCTAGCTTCTTCAAAAATCCTCATCCTCTTTTCGTATTAGCATTCGTTCTTCTTTGCTTTGCTCTTCGCCTCTGGAGCTCGCTCTCTCTTTTTCTTTTTTATTGCCATGGCGGAGCTCAAGAGACTCTCGAAGCATTGGGACCTCATTCGAATCAAGCATATCGATGCCCACTTGCAACATTTGCACCTTGGTCGGCCAGTAGTTCGCCCACATGGCTGTTGGCCTCATCCTCCAGCTCATCTGCAAGGGTAAGATCACCAATTGCGCTATCCTCCTTGCCGGCCAACCCTTTTGCCAAGTCTCTTGGCTAGGAGACCCCCTTCACCATCGTCTCCGGCTCCGAGCTCTTCGCTCTTGAGATATCCAAGATCGAAGCCCTCACCCTGGCTTTTCACCTACTTTGCTCTTTGCCTCTGGAGTTCGCTCTCTCCTCCATTTTCGTTGCTATGGCAGAGCTAAAGATGCTCTCAGAGAGCTGGGACCTCATCCGGATCAAGGGTATCGACGCCCACTCGCACATTTGTGGTTTTGGTCTTGACTTTACTTTGGAGGCCCATTTCATCTTAGAGGGTATGGTCAGCTAGCAGTCTGCCCATAAAAGCTGCTGGCCTCATCCTTTAGTTCATCCATGAGGGCAAGATCGCTGACTAGCCCAGCACCGACAAGACCGCCATTGCCATGGGTCTCGCCAAGTCCCTTGGCTTAGAGATCCCCTTCACCATCGTCTCCATCTCCGAGCTCTTTTCCCTCGAGATGTCCAAGACCGAGGTCCTCATCCAGGCTTTCTGTTGTGCCATCAATGTCCACATCAAAGAGGAGACCAAGTCAAAAGGAGGCTCTACCAACGCAGAAGCCTCTATTTTAATATATATATATATATATTAGATTCTATAGTCATAAGTCTTAGTTATTCGATTTATATTCGTATTTATATCCATACTTCTAGTATCTAACTTATATTTATATTTGTTTAGATATGGATATGAATTTTTATATCACTAATATTCGTATCTATATATGTATTCGCCAAATAAAATTAATATAGATATGGATGTATTGATATCTGATCCGTATCTGATTCAATTTCAGCCCTACATACATACAACTTTCCACATTCCCAGCCATTATATATATATATATATATATATATATATATATATATATATATATATAGAGAGAGAGAGAGAGAGAGAGAGAGAGAGTGAGAGAGAGATAGAGAGAGAAAGAGAGAGAGAGGACTTAGGCTATAGTCCAAATGAAATTTATTCAAAACCAGAACCAAACTAGGTTAGCGATCACTAGGGCTAACCAGAGAATACAAGGTGCACGACCTAGATTTATATCGAAAGGAAGTACAAATTTATAAAAAACTAGCTACTTTGCAATGCGGTGCAACATAAACAGCTCTATCTAGAACTGATCAGGAGACTGGGAGGTGTCAGCTGGCAAGTTTGAGTGAACTGCAGCTGGTTTATTATACTCCTTGCGAAGGATTATCCTAAACCCTGAGTACTCTCAGACCGTCAGACGGTCAAACCGGATTCCTTAAACTTTTGCTGGGTGATCTCTTCCAGCTTGCGAGCCATCTCCGGACTCATGTGGTTCGTCCAGTCCCCCACGTTTCCTTTCCTAAAGAGAGAGTCAAACTGTGCAAGATGCACCGCGTCGCGTTTATGTGACTTGTTTACCTCCAAGTTTCTCAGCTTCTCGAAGCTGCAGAGCTTCAAGATCTCCTCCACTACCCCTTCTTTCTCTTCCTCCAGAGAGAACGGGCACCCCATGAACTCGGCCAACCTTTTGGCATGCGACATCGGCTCCTCCATCATCTCCTCATACTTCAAGAACAACACCTTCTCAGGCCTTCTCAAGCTCTCCTCCCAGTACTCGAGAACATGACTCCATATCGGGCCAGAAGGGCAAATGCCCTCACAGAACATCTCGAAGGCCTTCGCAAATGGAACTCGGTCCATCTCCGCAGGCCTCATCTTGTCATGGAAGTGCCACCAGGAGACCAACACGTCCTTGACATCCCGGCAAACGCATATGATCCGGCAGCCGGAGCCCTCGATCGAGTGCCGCAGCAGAGAGAAAGGCATGTGGGTGCTGAGGATGCGAGGAGAAGGCATGGCTTCTATGGTGGAAACTTGGCCGAGGGCGAAGAGTCTGTCCATGGTGACCACGCACTGATGAGGGTTGAGACTATGGAGAGGGTGGTGAGCCAAGGGATGTTGGGTTCGAGTCATGATGGCGAATGCCAGTGCTTTCAGCCAGGTGGTGCCGGACTTGGGGAAGCTCAGCACGAAGAGGTCGGTGGGTCGAGCCTTAAAGTGTTTTTGGATAGCGATAACACCTGGGAGGTGTAGTTCGGGGAACCAAGAGCGTATTTTCGAAGGCGCACGGGAAGCCATCCTTCATCCAGTGGGAGTGTGGAGATGAGGTCGTCATACTCTTGCAAGGGGGTTGGGTTATGCTCCTCCCTTTTCTTCCCGTTTTGGGACTCTACTGGGAGGGAAGTAGTGGGAAGAGAAGGAAGAGTTGCCATGACAGACGAGGATCCAACTACAGAGTAGTCTTCGGTGGAGATGAAGGGTGGATGCAACCGTGCATGGAGTTCTTATAGGAACGGATTCTCTGCGGTACTTAAAAGATACCGGATATGGTGTATAATTGGATGCCATTCATGATGGATGGTTGTCCAAACTATCCAAATATCTGCAGGGGACCACGTTCCACCGCACCTATAAGTACCGCAGAGGATCCGTTAAAGACGTCTTTTGCATGCCACATGCTGGAAGGAGTAATTATTGGGTAGAATCATTCTACCATGCGGATGTAGATAAATCTATAAAAAATCCATGCATCAGTAATTTCTGATTCTTCGTTAACTGCTAGCTAGCTAATCTTTCCCCGTTAAATGTTATTCATGGCTGATCATGGCTTAGTAGAGAAAAAATGCAGCCACTCTTGGTTCCCATTAAATACTAATCATGATTAACCATGATTTAATAGAGAAAAAAATCGCACATCCGCCACCCTTGATTCTTCATTAAATATTAATTATGACTAACCATGATTTACTAGAAAACAAAAAGTGATAATCATGATTAAGCATGATTTAGTGGGAAATTTATTCTTCATTAAATGCTAACTATGGCCAACCATGATTTAGTAGAGAGAAAAAAAATCACTGTACACCAGCCATTCCTGATTCGTTATTGAATGCTAATCATGACTGATCATAATTTAGTAGAAAATAAAAGGTGCTAATTATGACTGGCCATGATTTAGTAGGAAATAAAAAATATAATTATGGTTAATCATCATTTAGGAGGAAATAAAAAAGTATTTAGTGACTTTTTTTTTTACTAACTATGAATAATATTTCATGAAAAATCAGAAATGATCATTATGTAGCTTTTTTTTTTTCCTCCATCGAACTATGGTTAGTCGTGGATAGTATTTAATGAAAAATGATTAACTATATTTAATGGGAAAATCAGGAATGATTGATGTATGATTTTTTATAGATTTATCCATATCTTATATGCTAGAGTAATCATATATATATATATATATGATGGAGTATTATGGCATGTTGCCATCTTAGCATCTAAGATAATTTTTATCATACTATATAGAAATCATATATATTATTAATATTTATTATTAATAATACTCCTAAAATCTCATTATTTTCTCAGCTTATTGGCTTATTAACAATATACTCCTGAAATTCTGTCTTTCCTTGGCTCTCTCCTCCATTACTCCCATCACCATCTATAGCTGCCGATGAGGAGTATGATGAGGAGGGGGTTCGATGAGGCAGTGGGTTGGGAGGTAGTGGATCCAAAGGCGAAGGAAAGCAAAGATGATTGCTAAGAGAAGGCGGAGGAGAAAAGGGGAGAAAAGAAGGAAAAAAAGAAAGAGAATAGAAAGAAGGAGGTTTGCCAGCGAATGGTGGTGGCTTTGCCCAACCCTCCGTCACTGCGATAGCAGTAGCTCGGCCATCGACAATGAACTCCTTGCCGAGCTCTTTGCCTAGATCTCATGGGTTGGGGGGAGGTCTTTTTCTTCCTATGGTGGGCGAGGCCACGAAGAATGCAGGGGGCGGTCGCGTAGGGTGGAGGTGTGGGAGGCACCGGGGGCTAAAGAGGGGAGACGAGGGGGGTTGGTGGCGCTGGAGCCATGGGAGAGGACAGAAGGGGGGTTGGTAGTGTCGGAGTAGAGGGACGGAAGGAGAGGGGATTTGGTGATTGTGTAGATGATAGGTGCGGCGGACGGTCATGACCTAAGCCTTACGTGGTGGGGTGGAGGGGAGGCGCGGGAGGAAGAAAAGGGAAGGGAGGGGGAAGAAAAAAGAAAGAAAGAAAAAAAAATTTCGAAGGAGAGAAAAAATTATTATTTTATTATTAATAATAATAATTTAAAATATTATTTTAATAATAAAGTAGTATTTAAAAATTAAAAAATAATATTTTAAAAATAAAAGTAGGGGAGGGATAAGAGATGAAAATAATATTTTTTTAAAAAAATATTATTTTTAAAAATAAAATATTATAAAAATAATAATAATATTTTTTAAAAATTTAATTTATTATTATTTTAAAAAAATATAATATATCATTTTTAATTTTAAAAATAATAATATATTAATTTATTTTTTTAAAATAATATTTTTATTATTTTTTAAAAATAATATATTTTAGGATCTGAATCATTGCATTAAATAGCCTCCAAAAATTTACAAAATACTAATGATAAAGTATGTTTCTTTCCATTCTCCGTGCCCCTCTCTTCAAATTTCAAGAAGAAAAAAAAAGAAAAAGAAAAGAAAAAAATGAAGAAAAAAGAAAGAAAGAAAGAAGAAGAAAAGAAAAGAAAGAAAAAAAAAGAGAGAAAAAAAGAGAAGAGAGAGATTATAAGAAGGTCCGTAACTATGAGGCTCATGTCATGGTTGGGCCATGGAATGGCATGAGCAGAATTCAAAATGCAAGAGCACACGAAAAGAGCTGGGCAAAGGAGGAAGGCTAGGATGGAAGATGTTGGTAATAGCAGGAAGGGGGCCGAGCAAGAAGCAAGAAAGGAGAAAGGAGGGGCAGTGGTGGCATCGAGGATGAAGAAGGTATGAAAAGAAGAAAGGGGGAGGGGGCAAAAGTGTGATCGAGATTGATATTTACCGAGAGAAGAAGAGCTGTGGTTGGGTAGCATCGGCGAATGCGAAAAAGATATGAGAAGAAGAGAGGAGACGAGCATGCAATCAGAATTGACATTTGCTGAGAGAAAAGAAAAATAATGATGGAGCGACGGAGAGATGAAGTGGCACCAATGGATGCAAAAAAAAATAAAAATAAAAAAATATTTTATAAAATAATAAAAAATATAATATATTAAATAAATAAAATAAAAATAAAATAGTAAAAATTATTATAAATATTTATTATTAAAAACTTTTAATAATTATAGATTATAATTATCCTTCGACTAGTTTTATTTAATAGTTCTGCATCTATCAGTTGATCCGTGAGAAATGTAAATAAAATATTCAAAAATAAACCATCTCTGACAGCATCCACTATCTTAATTATTATTATTATTTTTTCAATACCCCCGCCTTTGTTATTTGACCACCCTATGTCGGTCAAATTATACCGCACCACTGTGCTTGTGGGTCTAAAATGAGATGGACCACGTCAACGTCATCAGATTTTTTTTTTTAAAAATAATATTTTTTATTAATTATTTTTTAAAATATCCTTAATTTTAATTTAATTCTAAAAATATTGTTCATCATAAAAATTATGAGTTAAACCTATGATTTCAACCCATAAAAATATTCTCGAGATAATCATGAATAATATGATAGATCTGTTGACTAAATCGCTTAGCTAGTAGAAGATTAAAATTTATTTTAAAAAATTTAAATATATAATTAATTAATTTTAGTATAAATAAAAAATTATTAGATGTATATCCTATAAATCAATCAAACTAATATATATTTATTTTAAAATATAATTTTATATTTAATATTTTTATTATTAAATTATTTATTTTATTTATATTATTTATATAATTATTAAAAAATTAATAATATTATGATATATATTTTTAAAAATTAAAAATTTAAAATATATTATTAATAATTAATTTTTAAATATTATTTACTATGTAATTTTTGCTTGAGTTTCAATCAAACCAAGCCAAGTTTTTTTAAAAAAATTTGTAAGCAACCGAAAGGTGGAAGATACGCCAGAATGGGATTGCGTCCTCACAGCCATATATTATCTGACTTTTCTTTACATTTTTAAAATATAGATATGGCATTGTTTACCACCAACCATGTTTGAGCCTGAAATCTTCTGGGTGGGGACAACTTGACCGACTAGTTACCCGTTTCCTTTATTTCGGGGACCAACCGCCGGTCCTCCAAGCAACTGCAACTGCACCGGTTACTCCAAAAGCTACTTTTTCATCCGTATCACATTTATTGCAGAGTGGCTGTTTTAACGCGATGTCCGATCTCCCGCTATCGTTGGTAGCATTTATCACAGAGTAAGTGAAATAATTAATTCGATCAGGTCCGCACTTCGGAGCACTAATAAATTTATCGTAGCACTATGTTGCCATACGCAGAAGAAAAGAGAAAAAAAAAAAATTTAAATTCATGCCGGCCAAAGTTGCTATCATACGAACAAAAATTATGTGAGCGGACATTAGAAGGAATATATATATATTTAAAAAAAATTAAAAATCAAACTTTTCCTACTAATAAAATAGGTAGTTTTATAATTAAAAAATATAACATCCTCTTTTCTTCTTTTTATTACTATATATTATATAACCAAATAATATATATCAAATAAATAAATTATTTAATAAATTAATATATATTTTTAAATAAATTAATAATATAATTTATCAAATATGATGTTCATCAATATATAATACACGACCAAATAATATATATTCATCAACTTAATCATCTAATAACTTAATACACAGTCATAAATAAATCACTACATAGTTTTCGCAATATTACATTCACTAGTATATACTATATGATCATATGATACACATTCATCAATTTTTTAATATATGCTACTATAAGTCTTTCTACACATCTTCAAAAATATTGATATATAGTTTTCAAAACATACTTTTTATAGAAATATGGGCCTGCTATATACATAGTTTCACCCTCCTATATAATATATATTGGTGAATATGATATTTCAAAAATTATATATTAATTTACTTAGAGATATATTATACTACTAGATGACTAATTTATTAGAAATATATTATTTAGATGTATACTATATATTGATGAATATTATATTTTAAAAATTATATATCAATTTATGAAAAAATGTGCATTAACTTGTTAGATGATTAATTTGCTTGGTATATATTATCTGGCCATGTAATATATATTGATAAAAAATATGTTATGAAAATGAGGAGAAAATAGGATGTCATGCTTTTTTTTTTTTTTTAAAATCATAAGGATGATGACTTCATTAGTAAGAGGAGTTGTTGACTTTTATATTCTTTCTCTAAGATGGGCACCAGGAGAAACATAGTAAAATCAGAAATCCATCCAATGTTTTTTTCTCTTACTATAAGAAAGGGAGCCTTTAGTGATGGTAATTAGTGACGGCAACGATGCCATCGGTAATAATATTTTTTACTGACAACCAATGATAATCAAAAGAGAAGCCATCACAAAAAAAAGCTTTTTTGATAATTTTTTTTTTTAATTTGACCGACAAGCTTATTAGCGATGGAGTGTAGATGTCGCTAATAGTATTAGTGATGGAGATTAGCCGTCGCTAATAATCATTTCATTTTTCATGATCGATTTTTTTTTCTTGAATTTTTACCAAAAATCTCTTTTTTCTCTTTCAGACGGTCTTTCCACCCCTCCCTCCCCCCGGCCAACGCTCGTGCCCGCACCCTCATGCTCATGTTGCCCCCCTCTTCCTCTCTGTGATCGCCCCCCCTTCCCCTTCCGATGATCTTTTCTTTCCTCTCTTCTTGGTGCTCATGCCTGCAACCCCCCACAATCCTTGCTCATGCTACCCCCCTCTCTTCGATGATCGCACCCCCTTCCCCTTATCTCCCCCTCTCCGATGATCGCACCCCTTCCCACCTCTCATCGATGGTCTTCTCTCTCCTCTCCCCTCGTGCTCGTGCCTGCAAACTCCTATAAAATGATCATGCCGCCCCCTTCCCTTCCCATGATTGCCCCACCGGTGACTGACCGAACCAATCCCCCTCCACACTCATTCTCCCCTTTGTTTCCCCTCCCCCCCCAACCAGCCTTTGGTTTTCATCTCCCCCATTGATGACCAACCGAGCCCCCTCCTCTGCCCCCTCTTTTGGTTCCCTCGTGCCATGCCACCGCCTCACCTTTCGCCATCCCAGCACCACTGAAGTCCCCATTCGCATTATCAAAGTTCCCATCCCCATGCTGTTGGAGTCTCAATTCCCCATTCCTATGCCTGCATACATGTTGTTTTGGTGAGTATTAGCGACGGCATTGGCGATGATGGCAGCGACATTGCTAAAATTTTTTTCTTTTAATATATTAATTAATTTTAATTAGATAATTAATTAATTAGATATTAATTTAATTAATTAATTATATATTTTATTTAACTATAATAAAGATTTTGGATGGTTGATTTTTAATTAATGATCTTTATTAGAACTAGGGGTGCAAATTGATCGGAACGGACTGGATCATGAGTGACCCCGATCCGATCCAATTTTTTGATCGGATCTAAATATTGGATCCAAATCCAGTCCAATAAAAGATTGGATTGGATCAAATCTAATCGAATTCATGATCAAATTTTTTGACCCAATGGATCATTCGGATCGAATTGGGTCTGATCATTAAAGTATCCTTGATCAAAATTAATTTAAAAATTATAGTTAATTTTATAGATAATTATAATAATTAAATAGTATGTTAAAGATTTGAGAAAAATTTTGGATAATATTTTTTTTTAGTTCTCCTCACATATTTTCAATTGTGTGAGGAGAACTAAGAAAAAATATTGCTATTAACTCTATGTCGAGTCCGTACAATAAGATAGAAAGATCCTATTAACTTTATGATCAGTGCTAATCTAAATACAAGATACCTCTACACTAATATATTATTTTATATGTTAAATAGAGAGATGCAAAAACATGAGTCCAAAAGCACTCTTAACTTTTATGCTATAAAAGGGAGTCCGTGGTTGCGAAAAATATGACGACGAGAAAGGCTGTGAGCCACTAAAAGAAGATAGAGCAAGAAGAAGAGAGACTTAGAGTGTACTTCGTTCAAGTAAAGAAGATTGAAAACCATCGATTGGAGGAGTACGCTCAATCTTGGATTAATGTTATTCCATCGATGGTTCTACTGAAGGTTTATTTAATCTTAGATTTCTTATTTCTTATATTAAAAATGGTATTTCTAGCATTGTATTAGGAAAGAATTTTTTTTGGTATTCTGAACTATTATTATAATGGAAGCTCCTTCTTACACAGGTTCCTATATGGATTTTTCTATGCTTTTGATATTATCGTTAGCATAGTTTTTGCTTTTGTTTTATCTATTATCTTTCGGTACATAAATTCCAATAAGTGGTATGGTGCGCAGCCATGATATTATTTTCTTGGAGGTTTAGATGATCGATTACTTCGAGAAGCCTAACAAGCTGAAGTCAATCTTGAGCAATCCTATAGATTTGTGCCTAGATACTTCTCTAAGAAATCTTGATGATGGGAAAGTAGCTACAGATGTTGGTACATATAATAATCATGGAGGAGAGTGTGGGTGGTCTCTAAATTGAGTCATATGCTAAACCATCTATATAGAAGATTCGAAGATCCATAAGAAAGCGAAAATTTTCTGTAGTATGCTATTAACGAATATCGAAGAATTTAAAGTGGACGAAGGTAATGAAGAAAAAAATTATTTTTTTATAAAAAAATAATATATTGGTTTTATTTCGGGGACAATAACATAGGGGACTAATTACTCGTTTCCTTTATTTCGGGGACCAATCGCCGGTCCTCCAAGCAACTGCACCGGTTACTCCGACAGCTATTTTTCATCCGTATCACATTTATTGCAGAGTGGCTGACGCGATGTCCGATCTCCCGCTATCGTTGGTAGTGCATTTATCACAGCGTAGGTGAAATAATTAATTCGATCAGGTCCGCACTTCGGAGCACCAATAAATTTTTCTTAGCCCTATGTTGCCATACACAGAAGAAAAGAGAAAAAAAAAATTTTAAATTCATGCCAGCCAACGTTGCCATCATACGAACAAAAATTATACGAGCGGACAAGGAATATATATATATTTAAAAAATTTTAAAAATCATATTTTTTTTTCTAATAAAATAGATAATTTTACAATTAAAAAACACAACATCCTCTTTTCTTCTTTTTATTATTATATACTATATATGATCAAATTATATATAATAAATAAATAAATTATTTAATAAATTAATATATATTTTTAAATAAATTAATATATAATTTATCAAATATAATATTCATCGATATATAATATATGACTAAATGATATATATTCATCAACTTAATCATCTAGTAACTTAATACATAGTCATAAATAAATCAATACATAGTTTTCGCAACATCACATTCACTAGTATATACTGTATGATGATATGATACACATTCATCAATTTTTTAATATATGCTACTATAAGTCTTTCTACACATTCATAATGATTTAATACACATCTTCAAAAATATTGATACATAGTTTTCAAAACATATTTTTTACAGAAATATGGGCCTACCATATACATAGTTTCACCCTCCTATATAATATGTATTAGTGAATATGATATTTCAAAAATTATATATTAATTTACTTGGAGATATATTATATTACTAGATGATTAATTTACTAGAAATATATTATTTGGATGTATACTATATATTGATGAATATTATATTTTAAAAATTATATATCAATTTATGGAAATATGTGCATTAACTTGTTAGATGATTAATTTGCTTGGTATATATTATTTGACCATGTAATATATATCGATAAAAAATATGTTATGAAAATGAGGAGAAAATAGGATGTCATGCTTTTTTTTTTTTTTTTTAAATCATAAGGATGATGACTCCATTAGTAAGAGGAGTTGTTGACTTTTATATTCTTTCTCTAAGATGGGCACTAAGAGAAACATAGCAAAATCAGAAATCCATCCAATATTTCTTTCTCTCACTATAAGAAAGGGGGCCTTTAGTGATGGTAATTAGTGACGGCAACGATGCCATCAATAATAATATTTTTTACCGACAATCAATGATAATCAAAAGAGAAGTTGTCGCAAAAAAAAAGCTTTTTTGATAATTTTATTTTTTTTAATTTGATCAACAAGCTTATTAGCGATGGAGTGTAGTCATCGCTAATAGTATTAGTGATAGGGATTAGCCGTCGTTAATAATCATTTCATTTTTTATGATCGATTTTTTTTTCCTTGAATTTTTGCCAAAAATCTTTTTTTTTTCTTTCGGACGGTCTTTCCACCCCTCCCCTCCCCCCCACCAACGCTCGTGCCTGCACCCTCATGCTCATGTTTCCCCCCTTCCTCTCCATGATCGTCCCCCTCCCCCTCTCTTCGATGATCTTTCCTTCTCTCTCTCCTTGCGCTCATGCCTGCAATCCCCCACAATCTATGCTCATGCTGCCCCCTCTCCCTCTTTGACGATCGCACCCCCTTCCCCTTATCTCCCACTCTCCGACGATCGCACCCCCTTCCCCCCTCTCATCGACGATCTTTCCTCTCCTCTTCCCTCGGTGCTCATGCCTGCAAAGCTCCACAACCCTATGCTCGTGCCACCCCCCTTCCCTTCTCCCGTGATTGCCCCCACCAGTGACCGACTGAACCAATCCCCCTCCGCCCTCATTCTCCCTTTGTTTCTCCCTCCCCCCAACCAGCCTTTGGTTTTCATCTCCCCCATTGGTGACCCAACCGAGCCCCCTCCTCTTCCCCCTTTTTTGGTTCCTCGTGCCATGCCGCCGCCTCACCTTTCGCTGTCCCTGCACCACCGAAGTCCCCATTCGCATTATCAAAGTTTCCATCCCCATGCTGTTGGAGTCCCAGTTCCCCCGTTCCTGTGCCTGCAGATATGTTATTTTGGTGAGTATTAGCGACGGCATTGGCAATGATGGTAGCGACATTGCTAAAAGTTTTGTTAATATATTAATTAATTTTAATTAGATAATTAATTAATTATATATTTTATTTAACTATAATAAAGATTTTGGATGGTTGATTTTTAATTAATGATCTTTATTAGAACTAGGGGTGCAAATTGATTGGATCAGACTGGGTCATGAGTGACCCCGATCCGATCTAGTTTTTTGATCGGATCTAAATATTGGATCCAAATTTAGTTCAATAAAAGATCGGATTGGATCAAATCTGATCGAATCCATGATCAAATTTTTTGACCCAATGGATCATTCAGATCGAATTGGATTCGATCATTAAAGTATCCTTGATCAAAATTAATTTAAAAATTATAGTTAATTTTATAGATAATTATAGTAATTAAATAGTATGTTAAGGATTTGAGAAAAATTTTGGACAGCATTTTTTTTAGTTCTCCTCACACATCTGCAGTTGTGTGAAGAGAACTAAGAAAAAATATTGCTATTAACTCTATGTCGAGTCCGTACAATAAGATAGAAAGCTCCTATTAACTTTGTGATCAATGCTAATCTAAATGCAAGATACCTCTACACTAATGTTTTTTTTTATATGTTAAATAGAGAGATGGAAAAAAATGAGTCCAAAAGCACTCCTAACTTTTATTCTATAAAAGGGAGTCCATGGTTGTGAAAAATATGACGACGAGAAAGGAGTCTGTGAGCCACTAAAAGAAGATAGAGCAAGAAGAAGAGAGACTTGGAGTGTGCTTCGTTCAAGTAAAGAAGATTGAAAACCATCAATTGGAGGAGTACGCTCAATCTCGGGTTAGTGTTATTCCATCAATGGTTCTACTAAAGGTTTATTTAATATTAGATTTCTTCTTTCTTATATTAAAAATGGTATTTCTAGCATTGTATTAGGAAAGAGTTTTTTTGGTATTCTGAACTATTATTATAATGAAAGCTCCTTCTTACACCAGTTCCTATATGGATGTAGGCTTCGGTCGAACTATGTTAAATTATGATATTCTTGCAATTACTGTGATTTCTCTATGCTTTTGATATCATCGTTAGCATAGTTTTTGCTTTTGTTTTATTTATTATCTTTCAGTACATGAATCCCAACAAGTGGTATGGTGCATAGCCATGATATTGTTTTCTTGGAGGTTTAGATGATCGATTACTTCGAGAAGCCTAACAAGCTGAAGTCGACCTTGAGCAACCCTATAGATTTGTGCCTAGATACTTCTCTGAGGAGTCTTGATGATGGGGGAGCAGCTGCAGATGATGGTACATATGACAGTCACGAGACTAAGGAGAGTGTGGGTGGTATCCAGATTGAGCCACATGCTAAACCACCTATACAGGAGGTTCGAAGATCCATAAGAGAGCGAAAACTATCCATGAGATATCCACTGCAAGATTACATGCTATTAACAGATACTGGGGAGCTTAAGTCCTATTCTAAAGCCATAGGGCAATACATAGTGAGGAGTGGATGAAGACAATGAAGGAGGAGATTAATTCCTTGCAGGAAAATAACACATATGAGCTGGTGAAGATGTCTAAGGGAAAGAGAGCACTTAAAAATAAATGGGCATTAGATTGAAGCCATAGTAGAACAGTTCACAACCAAAGAACGAGATGAGATTAGTTATGAAATGCTTTGGTCAGAGAATGGGCATTAATTTTGAAGAGATTTTCTCATATGTCATGAAGCTCACATCTATTCGAGTTATCCTCGATCTCACTACCTGTTTAGACCTTGAGATAGAATAACTAAATATGAAGATAGGTGTTCCTTCGTGGTGACTTGGAGGAAGAGATATATATGGAGCAACTAGAAGGATTTCAAATTAAAGTCAAGAAGAATCTGGTATGCCGCTTGAAGAAAAGTCCTTATTGACTGAAGTAGGCACCATGACAGTGATACAAGAAGTTCGATTCCTTCATGATGGAAAACGAGTATAAGAGAACAAGTTCTGATTATTGCATGTTCATGAAGAAATTCTCTGACAATAATTTTATCATACTTTTTGTTGCCCAAGGATGGCCCCACTCATAACATGTTTGCTCCATTGGCTTCTGAACGCATTTTCTTCTCCATCCGGACTCCATTTGGACTGTTCTTGGGCTCATTAGACTCCACTCATCATTCTAGATCTCATTGTGAGCTTCTTGTGGATCAAATTTAAGACATCAAATTCTAACAATCTTCATCTCGACTCGATATTCGGCCTCCATCAGATTTTGAGAGTTTTTGGATCCTTTCGCCCCCATGCCCTCGGGCAATCGTCTGCTACTCATGGATGGGCAAATATGAAAGTCGGATCAGATCGCTTGATCCAATCTCCATCATGTGCCATGCTCCACCTGACTCAAGATCTGCTCGGGGTAGCCTCCTGACGACGTCACTCATCCTTTCGAGTCACCCATCTCGTGCCCAATTCATCTCCACCTGGAGCTCCACTTCGCACTAGGCTCCTGCTGGTATCTTCCATGTAGACGGCACTTTCTTGTATAAGAGAGCATAAATCAATCCTTTGTAGTTGATCTCCACCTTGATTGCGTCTGTCTTCTCAATCTTCAATCTTGATCACCACCGTTGCAATCTGTCCTGGTACCAATCCAGCTCTAATACCACTTGTTGGGATATCATCATGCTCTGATATCACTTGTTATGGATATCCGACTAGGATACCACCATCTTAAGATCTGGTATCCTTTTTGTTGACAACAGAAAGAAAGAAGAAATAAAATAAGAAACATAATTAAGTATATGGATTAGTCCAAAGGCTCACCTCTATGGGGCATGCAAGCTTTACTTATGAGAAAGAAATAAGTACAAGAGGAGAACATCCACTCTTAATTCTCAGTATATAAATCTCTCTCAACTAGAAGCTACCCTCATAAAAGCTCTCTAAAAAATCTTTAAGAAGATCCTCTCACAGACCTGCCAGTATCAAGGTTCTCAATACCCCTAGACGCTTCTTGTGAAAGCCACTACATCATGCCTAACGGCCACTCACACGATCATTGCCATGCTCTGCTCTATCTTGATGCTCTGCCTACATCTGCTTTATGGGTTGCACATGCTCGATGCTCTGCCAAGCTCTTCTTGGCAGCTGCCAAAGCTCTCTGTGCTCTTTACTTGCCCCATAATGTCCAGCCTTTAAATAGGATGAAATTCCACGCATACAATCTGCTCACGAGAGTTCCGTTAGAACTTTGTCTCCCAATACATGTCAAATAAGTCTTCTGATCGCATCCTATTTGCCCGCGCTCATGCCCGCATGTGTTGGCCGCATTGTGCGCATGTTGTCGCCTGAACCCAAATGCAAAAACAACCCTGATCCCCCATGCGCAGCTGCCTGGGCCCGAACCGCACCCACGGGTGTGCCTGCCTAGGCTTGGGCTGCGCTAGCATGCACGACAAGCATGCCCGGCTTGGGCCGCATGCAAGGGTGAGCCCGCATGCACCCACGTGCATTTGCATGTTATGGGCCCCACCTGGGCCTAGCATCCCATGCGCCCATGCGCCCGTGCATGCTTGGGCCAGCCCTGCAGGCCTGTGCACCGAACTACCACACTGCAGGCCTGGGCCATGCATTGTAGGCCCCATAAGCCACGTGCTATGGGCTCCACTCACAGCTTGTTCGCTTTATTGGCTTTTGGATGCATTTTTTCCTCCATCTGGACTCCATTTAAGCTGTTCTTAGACTTGTTGGACTCCACTCATCGTCCTAGATCTTGTTGTGGACTCCTTGTAGGTTAAATTTGAGACATCAAATCCTAACATCTAGTAGATAGCAAATCACTTTCGATGAGAAGTATGGTGATGTGAGCATGCTGAATCTAATATCCACGTACTTTCGCACTTAGTGGATGCATCTGATACAACTAGCAGTTCTTCTCTATTGCTCACTAAAGCTGTATTATCACTCTTATTAATCTTTCCTTTTTCTGACTTTAAAAGAGGATAATTTCTTCTCAGGTGTCCAGGCTGATGACACTTGTAGCATTTCAATATCTTCTTTTTATCTCGAGACTTTGACCTATCCTTGGATTTTTTCTTTACCTTCTCCATTGATCCTTCCTACCTTTCATTCACAGCTAAGACCTCAAACTTAGGATCTCCTTTGCATATTTTTTTCTTTGCTCATTGATCTAAGGACATTAATAATCTCTTTATAGTTCAGGATCTCCTTCCTATAAACTAAGATTGTTATGAGACCGTCATAAGAACTCGAGAGAGAACAAAACAATAACAGTGCCCGATGCTCCTATCTATCTTTACATCCAAGCTCATTACCTCAGAACACACCTGATTGAACTTCTAGATATGTGCAACAAGATCTCCATCTTCGGACATCCTCAGACTGTAAAACTGCTTCTTCAACCATAGCTTATTGGTCATATTCTTCCTCATGTAAGTATTCTCTAGTCTCATCCAGAGCCCCTTTGCTGTGGTCTCTGTATAAACTTTGGGCAACATCTGATCAGCCAAGCATATTCTGATTAAAGTAAAGGCAATCTCCTCCAACTCTTTCCAATCCTTAACATTGATCTTTTCTGATCTTTTTCTTATCAAGACTTTGTAGATCCTCTGCTAAACCAACAAGTTCTTTATCCTTTGCTATCAAAAGGTAAAGTTCTCCTTGCCATCTTCTCAAAGTCCATCTTGAATCCACTTGATTCCATGACTATAATCAAGCCAAGAACAAAATTCTTACATCCTTCTGCAATCTCACACTAATAAAACTATCCTTCAAAGAAGATCTATATATCCTAGATCTTTTTTGCAACCTTCTGTATCACCTCTCCTTCATGTAACAACTCTCCATCTTAATCAAGAGATAACCATGAAGAAGATAAGAAGATTCAGACTAAAATCTAGTGCAGCAGATCTTGGATGTAGAAATCTTAGGTATCTTTTTTTCTTCCATACAATACCACTCTAATACCACTTATTAGGAATATGACCCTCTCACGGACTAGTGTGACTACTGGTGATTAGCCAGCAACAAGAAAAGAACTCTCCTAAGATCAATGCAAAAGCATGATCAATGGATTCAAGAGATAGAGAGAATAAAAGTTTTCAGAAAGAAAAGAGATTTATTGCAATGAATTTAGCATTACATTATCCTTGACCTATCTTTTGTATATATATACAATAGGGTTAAGCTCCAAGCTCAAAGAAAAACTCTCCATACCCAAATAGAAAATCCATTTAAAATTGCTCGTAAAAATTGAGATGACTCTGTCTGAAGTCGAGTCCTCTCCTTGCATCTGAGACATCTCATCTTCAAACCGAAACATCTCTAACTGCATGTCAGCATGGCACTCCCGAAATGCTGCTCTCTATTCTGGATTTTCTTTGAGACTGTGTCATCTCGGACTAAGACCGAGACATCTCGCTTTACACCAAATCATTTCATCTCAGAATCAAGATGTCTCGCTTAACATCGAGTCATCTCATCTCAGAATTAAGATGACTTCTCTACTAATCAGGCTGATTTTCTTATTGGCTCGCTTCTAGCTTTGCATGGCCTTTCTTCTCAAGTTTTTAAGGCTTGAGAGTGCCACACCTAAGCTCACACTTTGACATACTATGCATATTTTATAAAGTATAAACTTTATTAATTTTTTAGTATTATTGGATGAAGAATTGTTATTATTATTGGATGACTTGAGATCTATTATTGAATGACTTAAAATTATTATGATTATTGTTGGATATATAGTAGATATATATAAATATTAGATTTTAAAAATATATATATCCAAAAAAATTATAAAAAATAGTAATTTACCAATGAATTAGAAATAAAAAAATAGAATTATAAATTAGCAATAGATTTATAATGCATTACTAATAGACATTTGAAAATTGTGCAACAAATTAGAAATAGAATTGCAATGAAATACAAAAATTTTA
Organism: Cocos nucifera; assembly: GCA_006176705.1. Taxonomy (NCBI): domain Eukaryota; kingdom Viridiplantae; phylum Streptophyta; class Magnoliopsida; order Arecales; family Arecaceae; genus Cocos; species Cocos nucifera. The sequence goes on from QRFJ01000061.1 coordinate 1,970,760, forward strand.
GCAAAGCAATATAAATGGATTTGCAACGGACTCAAAAGACTTTAGCAATGGAATAGACACGAATTTGCAATGAAATACAAAAAGTTTAGTAATGCAATAGAAATGGATTTGCAATGAATTCAGAAGACATTAGCGATGGAATAGACATGGACTTGCAATGGAATACTAAAACTTTAGCAACAGAGTAGAAATGGATGTGCAATGGAAGGCTAAAATAATAGCAACAGCTTTACAATGATATAGCAATAGATTAATAATAAAAATTTAATAATAGATTGTCAATAATCTTGCAATAAAACTACAATGGCAATTAATTGGTTGGCAAACTTGCTACTAAAAAATGGATAACGGAATTATTCAGTTGCTATTCCGTTGCTAAAGAATTTTAGCAATGAAATAGCAATGGAAATGAATTACATTGCTAATTAGCTGTAAGATTTTTAACAACCCAAGCAAATCGATTGTTAATCCATTGCTAATTCATTGCTAAATTATTTAGTAACAGATTAGCAATAGATTAGCAATGGATTTTGTTCGTTGTTAAACTGTCTTTTTTCGATAGTGACTGAGTTTCCAACTAAAATATTATTTTAATGATTCTAGAGTCTATATAACTTCAATTGATAAATTATTTATTGCATCAGAAAGCTAGTGATGTCTTGGAGATGCTAAGAGGCTTTTTGAAAGATTTTAGAGAACTTTTATGAGGGTTTTTAGGCTTCTTATTAAAAAAAATTTATATAAGAGTTGAGTGGTAAGTTTCTCTTATATTTTTTATTTTTATCTCTTTTATAGTAAAATTTGTACATCCCGTAGAGATAGGCTTAAGGCACGTATATTTTATTATATTTGTTTTATGATTTTTCTTCTTTCTTTCTCACGTGGTATTGATATCTTTCTTGAAAGCTATTGTGATCTTGGGCGGGTGTTCCATATTCCGTAATTAAAGGATCTATCTCAACAAGTGATATCAGAGCCTGGTTATCATGGTAAAATGATATCAGATGGTCTAAATAGAGGCAATGTTGATCGAGATTAGAAAATGAAGAAGACAAGCATAATTAAGATAGAGATCAATCGGTTCGATGGAAAGAATAATTTCTTCTTGTGGTAAGTAAGGATGAAGGATGTGCTCATCCAACATGGATAGATCGACGATCTCTTGAATGAAAAAAGTTGGATACCATAAAAGAGAGGACCTGGGAGTGGCTACAGATACAGATGGTGATACCATTGGCATGTACCTGATGGATGAGTTGGTGATCCATATACTTGGTGAGACATTTTCGATGGTACTGTGGTCGAAGTTCGAGAAGTTGTGTATAGCAAAATCCTTCACCAACATGCTTTTTCTTTGGAGGCAATTTTATCAACTGTGGATGGATGAAGATCAGAGCATTAAGGAATATCTCAACTACTTTCAGAAGATTCTCATCGATCTTTTTAGTATAGATGAGAAGGTTGAGGGAAAGACCAAGGTATTGATCTTGCTAGCATCACTTCCTTCTTTATATGAGTCTTTGATGACTGCTCTTCTAGTGGATAAAAGCACCATCAAGATAGACGAGGTCACCACGGTGATTCTCTAAAATAAGATTTTTAAGAGGAAGAACCCAGCTTTGAGCTCAGATGATAGCAGCTCAACTTTGACAATTTTTGGAGCAGGTGGTAATAGATAAAACTGTAGAGGATCACGAGGAGGACAATCTAGATCTAGGATGAGAGGCTAGAGTAAGATCAGGTGCTACTGGTGTGATAAGTTGAGGTATCGTGTTAGAGATTATCTTCAACTCAGAGATCGGGTAGGTGATAAGTATCATAAATTTATGTATAAAAGCATCAATTTATCAATTAATTTATATTTATTTTTAAGAATTAATAATTAATTAATATATTTTTAAGAAATTCATATTTTAATAATTAAAAAAATTAATTAAAAAATAATAAAAATTAAAAAATAAAATTTTATAATCAATGAAAAGAGCTTATTTTTTTGATCACAACGAAATAAGTTTCACACAAAACGAAGCTAAAACGAAGAAGATATGAATTTCTAAAGAAATAAAATAAATAAAAATTAAATGAAAATAACATGTGGCTCAGCCGACTCAAGCCACCACGCCATATCAGCCGGCGCATCCAAATGTACCGAGCCAAGCCAACGAAGCGAACGCGCCAAGCCAGCCACGCAAGCCGACTCAGCTACGAAAGCCATCAGTCGGTCCATGATCCAGGTGTGGAACTCTAGCTCAGCAGAAACTGATGAATCACAGAGCAATACGTGGTGGACCTAGACCTTTAAAGGATTTACAGAAAATCTATCATGGCTCATAAGGCATTTTGGACTTTTCACTTGGCGATAGAGATGCTGATTCATTGCGATGTACAGTGCAGTCGGTCCACGCGGTCCATGGGAACAGTAATTGCGTGATCGAATGGCTATAGTAGCTTGAGATCAAGATCGAATGGTGGAAAAAATTTTCTACTTCAAGCTTCACGCGGATCGCCATCCAATGACAGCGCTTGATCTAGGAGATGATCCAAGTGTCCAGAATGCTCCCGACGATGATCAGGACTCCTGACGCACGATCAGCGGTCAGATTTTCTCCATTAATGCATGATCAATTACCAGAATTTAATCTAACCTAATCTGGATCGATACGCATCCGATTTTGATGATTTTTAATCCATTAGATTTCTATTAAATGGCTAGATTTCACCGGACTTCACCAGATTCATCTTAGAGTTATTTTAATCCAAATTCTACCCAGATTTCTTCATATTTTGATGATTAAAAAGGCTCTTTATCCCACATCGCTTAAAGAAAAATCCTCCACTCCTCCTAACTCTATAAAAAGGATCTCAGGCCTCTAAAAATTGACAGATCTGATGAGACAAAAGCCAAGGTACAGGATGAAAGCCAAGCTCAGGGTTGAAGGTTGCTTCAAAGCTACAGTGCTGAGAAGAAGAGCCAGTCTTCTACGCCATCTCTATGCCTACACTGATCTGCAATCTCCTTTTAGTTTTTTTTTTCTCTTTTTTTTTCTTTAATTTTTTGTATTTAAATTCTGCATTTGAGTTTTAATTTTAATAAAGAAAGCTTTATTGCTCTTTTCAATTCTAGCTCTTTGAATTAATAATTCTTTATTGCTCTTTAATTTTATCGCAAGTAGTCGCTAAGATCTAAATAATGGATCTTAGTACCAAGTTTATTTTTTTTGCATAATTTAAATTCTATCATTATTTATAAATCTATTTTTTTACTTTAATTTTTTTTTAAATTTTTTTTTTTTAAAAAAAAAAATTAAAGATTTTAGAATTAAATCATTGCCTCTCTATGGATTCGATCGAACTCACTACTCTCTTTGTAACTTTTAATTAATTTAAAAAGTTAGATTTAAACTAATAAACATAGTGTCTTAACGACAACATCACGCTCTTATCAAGTTTTTGGCTTCAATACCGAGGAGGCATAAAAATTAAAATTTTCTCATTTTTTTGATTTTTTTATTGCCTACCAATTATTTTTCTTGTTTATTTTTGCAGCAAAAAAAAAGAGAAAAGAACAAAGAAGATTAGGGCACGAACAAAATTTTCAATCCTATTTGGTGAGATTATTCCTAAACCCTAAATCTCTTTTCTTATTTTTAATATTTACTTTATTTTTTTAAATTAATTAAAAATTATCTACTTAAACCTAATTAAATATCTCATCATAAGATTAAAAATTCTAATTATTTAGAGCATCCATCATATCAGTTTTATTTTTGGTGATTGCTGGAGGGAAGGTAAGCTGTTCAAAAATTCAATTAATTATGTGCATCTAGTTTAATTGCATAGAATCTTTTGCTTGAAAATCTGAATATGCATATCATATTGAATCAATTTAAGGATACAATCCATTAAATAAGATAAGATAGAGATTTGATCATCCTTCCTTGGCCCACAAACAACCAACCCTCATATTGCAATAACCCAAATATTAACTCTTAAAATCAATTAGACATCGACCCTTAAGGATATTCGAGCTCAATAGGACAAGAAAACCTTAGAGTTGAAATGGGTTAGAATTAATCAATTTGACTGGTGTCTAGAAAAGTGGTTTAGGGATGACTGAATCCGAAGAAAGGTGGTTACTTAATTAGTTCTGTTCGCTTATCTGACCAAGCATAATTGGTGTCTAAGATAAGCAACAGGGGGACTCCCATCGACCGTACACTTACTTGGCCAGTTGATTAGTTGATCCTCTACTTGGAGGGCTCGAAGATGAACTTGGTAGTTAGGAGCTATCTAGACCTAAGACAATCCTTAGTCAGGATTGATTGCCTAACTTGTTTGCTAAATAACATTAAATATAAATCATAAATTAACTCTTCTCTCTATCATCTCTAGATTTAAGACTCCTTAGGATCTTTCTTTAGAACTCTTGCCTTTCTTTCTCTCCTCTTGTCTTAAAAATAATAATAATAATAATAAAATTATATATATATATATATATATATATATATATATATATCTTGGGTTGCACTAGTACATGTATGGTAGAAGATCACTTTTACCTGACTTAGTTAAACCAAATCTTGAAATTGAAAGACTAATTCATATAAGACTAGATAATCAAATGACTGAAAATCATGAAGAACCACCTAGATAGATGAAGGAATACTTTATTCCTTCTACCTATAATCCATCGACTTGCATCCACTTACCTCATATCCCTGCTAGCCACTATGAGATCAAGTCGACCATAATCCAGATGCTCCCATCTTTTTATGGAAACACCAATGAAGACCCTTACAAACATCTGGATGAATTATTAAAAATCTGCTCTATGGTAAAAATTCAGAATTTTTCTGATGATGCCCTTAGACTGACCTTGTTTCCTTTCTCATTAAAAGATAAAGCCAAGTACTGGCTTGGCACATTAGGAAGAACAATTCAAACATGGGTAGAGATGCAACATGAATTTCTTAAGAAATTTTATCCTATAGGATGAACCAATACCATGAGGCGAGCCATCACGAGATTTGCTCAGCTTCTAAGGAAACAAATTCATGAATCATGGAAAAAACTTAAGGAACTTCTTAGAAAATGCCCACACCATGATCTATCTAAGTGGCAAATTGTACGAGCTTTCTATGAAGGTTTAGGAGATCAATATAAGCAGATGGTTGATGCATCCAATGGAGGTGCATTCATGAGCAAAAGTGAGGATGAAGCTTATACCTTATTTGAAACCTTAAGTGAAAACTCTATTAACCATGCTTCATTATCCTCTTATGAAAGATCAATTTCTCAACAAAAATGGATAGAAATTTATGAGATCAAAACTTCAGAACTTAATTCTAAGGTAGACTTGAACATAATAGCATAAAAATTAGATAAAGTCGATCTTATTATCCAAAAATTAGATCAATTCCTAAACCTAGGTCAACAATCTCCTGCACAATACACACCAGCTTCTAATTATCAAGAGATTTGCTCTATTAGTGCTAGCCCAACACATTATGCAAGTGAATGTCCCACAGCTGCATAATTACCATCTCTTATCCAAGAGCAAGTCCAAGCTGCTTAAGGTTACTCCAAATCACTTAATGACCCATATTCAAATTCATATAATCCTGGTTGGAGAAATCATCCTAATTTCTCTTGAAAATCACAACAAACTCAGGCTCAGATCCAAATCCCACCAGTCCAAAATTATCAAAATAGGCTTCAATACCAGAACTATGCCTATAAAAGGATCGACCTAGTCAGTCTTCTCAACCACTGCATTATAATCAGCCCTCATACCTACCTCCTCAACAGACCAATCTAGCCGACGATAAATTCAATCAACTTCAACAATTGATTCTAAGCCAACAATAATCAATTACCAGGATAGAAGCTCAAATAGGATAATTAGCTGAGTCTATTATGAGGAGAGAACCATGCCAATTACCAAGCCAACCAATTGCAAATCCTAAAAATAATCCATCCAATGTCTATCAACCACCTAGATTTACTCATCCATCTAACATCCCACCTAAGAATCCCCAATTAGAAAATGTTAAATCAATATCTGAACTTAGAAGTAGTAGGATTCTTAAGGACCCATACCAAGATCAGGTGATAGAGGCTAATACTTATGTTAGCCAAGATGAAAAATTTGAAGAAGAGATTAGTACTGAAACTAATCATATAGAAGAACCTGAGCTTAGAACTGGTACTGATGTCGATAAGATAGATAAAGAAAAAAAAGAATAGATGAATTAGCAGAGACATATAAACCCAAAGCTCCGTTTTCTTCGATCTTAGAAGTAGGCTCTTCCCATAAAAAGCAAGAAGCACGCAACAAGAAGCTAATGAAACTATTTAAATAAGTCATATTAATTTACCTCTCTTTGATGCAATTCAGTATGTTCTGATCTATGCTAAATTTCTTAAAGAACTCTACACCCAAAAGCGTGAGCCACGAACCACCAAAAGAGTTATGCTATCTGAGGATGTAAGTGCGGTCCTATTAAATCCAATACCTCAAAAGATGAAAGATCCTGGTGCTTCCTTAATTTCATGTGTTATAGGAGGTATAACCTTTAACCAAGCATTACTAGACTTAAGAGCTAGTGTGAACCTACTTCCAACCTCGGTTTATAAAAAATTTGGGATTGGAGAACTAAAACCCACATTAGTTATTTTGCAATTAGCTGATAGATCTATAAAAACACTGCATGGTTTGATTGAGGATGTTCTAGTTAAAGTAGACAAATATTATTTTTCAGTAGACTTCCTCATACTTGACATGGAACCATCCCAAGAGCTGAACCAAAATCCCATAATTTTAGGATGTCCATTCTTAGTGACTGCCAATGCCAATATCAACTGTAAGATAGGAGCTATGGACATTTCTTTTGGAAATCAAAAAGTAAGAATTAATATTTTTAATATCCCAAAGTACACTCAAGAGGAGGAAGACTGTTTTATAATCAATCAGATAGATGAAATAGTTGAATCTAATTCCTTCCTAAATTTACTGCAAGATGATGAACCCACTAAAGAAACTCAAACCCAGAAAGTGAATGCCTTGCTTAATTCACCTCAACCATCACATTCATTACCTTGGTCAGTAAAAGTTGAACCCTTACTCGAGCGAAAAATTGAACCATTACGTCCTTCAATTTAAGCCCCACCAAAACTTGAACTAAAATCTTTACCTAAATCACTTAAGTATGTATTTTTAGGATAAAAAAAAATCCTATCAATAATAATTGCTTCCAACTTAACTACTGAATAGAAAAACCAATTAGTAAATATTCTGAAAATATATAAGGAGGCCATAGGTTGGACCATCGCTGATTTAAAAGAAATTAGTCTATCAATATGCATGCACCATATCTATATAGAAGATAATGCCAAACCAACTCAAGAGATGCAAAGACAGCTTAACCCTAACATGCAAGAAGTAGTCAAGAAAGAGGTAATTAAATCGTTAGATGCTGGAATTATTTATCCTATCTCTGACAGCCATTGGTTGAGTCCCACACAAGTTGTTCCAAAGAAATTTGGACTCACGATTGTCTGCACTGAACATGGGGACTTAGTACCAACACGACTTTTCATGGGATGGCATGTCTGTATAGATTATAGAAAACTCAATACAACCACCCAAAAAGATCACTTTTTCTTATCCTTTATTGATCAAATCCTAGAAAGACTAGCAGGCCAACAATACTTTTGCTTTTTAGATGGATACTCAGGATACAATCAGGTAGCAATCTACCCAGGAGATCAGGGAAAGACCACCTTTACGTGTCCTTATGGAACCTTTGCTTTCCATAGAATGTCATTCGGATTATGTAATACACCTGCGACTTTTCAAAGGTGCATGATGTTAATATTTTTAGACATGATAGGAGATTTCTTAGAAATATTCATGGATGACTTTTCAGTTTTGGAGAATCTTTTGAGAGTTGCCTCAATAATTTAAAAAAAATATTAAAATGATGTATTGAGGATAATCTAGTGTTAAGCTAGAAAAAGAGCCACTTCATGATTTAAGAGGGGATCATTTTAGGACATATAGTATCTAAGAAAGGGATTGAGGTAGATAAAGCTAAAGTTGAACTAATTTCTAAACTTCCTCCTCCTACTTCTGTCAAATAAATTCGATCTTTTCTTGGCCATGTAGGATTCTATCATCGCTTCATCAAAGACTTCTCTAAAATTTCTCGTCCTTTATGTAATCTACTTGCTAAGGATGTTTCTTTTAACTTTGATGAAAATTATCTTAAAGCTTATGAAATTTTAAGAGAAGCTGTGACCAAAGCTCCAATCATACAACCTCCTAACTGGTCACTACCTTTTGAAATTATGTGCGATGCCTCAAACTTTGCCATAGGAGCTGTCCTGGGCCAAAAGATAAACAAATATCCTGTAGTGATCTATTATGTTGGTAGAACTCTGAACAAAGCATAAATGAATTATACCACCACTGAAAAAGAGTTGCTAACCATTGTGTTTGCCCTAAAAAAATTTAGATCATATTTATTAGGATCAAAAATCATAATTTACTCTGATCATTTAGCTTTGAGATAGCTGCTCTCAAAGAAAGATGCTAAACCATGATTAATTAGATGGATCTTACTGCTACAAAAATTTGATATTGAAATTCGAGATAAGAAGAAATCTGAAAATGTTGTAGCAGACCATCTGTCTAGGATCCTAGTTAAAAATAGTGAATATGTATCAATCAGAGAATCTTTTTCAGATGAACAATTGTTAGCAGTTTCACATACAAAGGCCCTTTGGTTTGTAGATATTATCAATTATTTAGTCATAGAATAAATTTCTGATGGCTGGTCTAAGAATGAGAAGGATTGATTCTTTGCTCAAATCAAATATTATTTTTGGGAAGATCCTGAGCTTTTTAGAATTTGTGCTGATCAAATCATTTGTAGATGTGTTCTTGAATATGAACAATTGAGTATCTTACAATTCTATCATATCCTTGCTTGCAGAGGATATTTTTCTGAATGAAAAACTATGGCAAAAGTATTACAGAGTGGTTTTTATTGGCCAACATTATTTAAGGATGCTATACTTTTAGTCAGGAGTGTCTTAAGTGTCAAGCCTTAGGAAATATTTCAAAGAAAGACATGATGCCATTAAACCCCATTTTAGTAGTAGAAATTTTTGATGTATGGGGAATTGATTTTATGGGACCTTTTCCACCTTCCAATGGATTTGAATATATTTTGGTTGCTGTCGATTATGTTTCTAAATGGATTGAAGCAATAGCAACATGAACCAATGATCATAAAGTAGTCTTAATATTTGTTCAGAAGAATATCTTTTCTAGGTTCGGATTTCTACGTGCTATCATTAACGACGGAGGTACCCATTTTATAAATCACCAATTTTGAACTTTATTACGAAAATATGGGGTGACACATAAGATAGCTACACCATACCATCCATAAATAAGTGGCCAGGTAGAAGTATCTAATAGAGAAATTAAGAATATCTTACAAAATACTATTAGGCTTGATTGAAAAGATTGATCAGATCGATTAGATGATGTATTATGGGCCTATAGGACAGCTTATAAAACCCTTATTGGAATGTCTTCCTATAGATTAATCTATGGAAAAGCATGTCATCTTCCAGTAGAACTTGAACATAAAGCATATTGGGCAATAAAATAATTAAATTTTAATTTAAACCAAGCTGGTTCCAATCGAATGTTATAATTGAGTGAATTAGATGAATTAAGGCAAGAAGCTTATGAAAATTCAAAAATCTATAAGGAGAAAATGAAAGCCTTCCATGATAAACATATTTCAAGAAAAACCATTGAACCAAATCAACAAATCTGGTTATTTAACTCAAGGCTTCGATTATTTTTTAAAAAATTAAAATCCAGATGGGATGGACCTTACATAGTTAATCACGTAATCCCACATGGTGCAATCAAACTCTATGATCCTAGGACTAAATTTTTTTTTAAGGTAAATGGTCAAAGGCTTAAACCATATATTGAAAGGATATCATTAAATCAAAATACTAACCAAGTACAATTAATAGAACCATAATGAATTAAACTACATCGTGTCTGGCTGAAGATAATAAACTTAGCACTTGTTGGGAGGCAACCCAATATTTCTTGAATCTAATTTTTTTTTTTAGTTTATTTTTTTTAGGCTAAGCTGGAGAAGGATCAAAAGCTTCAAGACCCATGCTAAATGAATAAATATAATTTACATCCTTTTATTTATTTTTTCTCCTCATTGAGGATAATGTCAATTAAGTTGGAGGGTAAGAAAAAAATATTAAAAAAAATAAAAAATAAAAAAATAATAATTAAAAAAATTAAAATTTAAAATTATTTTAAATTTTTTTTTGGATAAACCATATTTTAGGAAAGAGAATCTTAAGCAAAATAAACTAAAAAAAGTAATAAAGTTAGAAAGTATTAGCTAATAATGGTAGTGAGTTAAGAAGTAGATTACTTGGTCAGACCATTAGCAGCCTACTTAGGTCATTTAAAGGCTAACAATACTTTTAATTGCACATGCACACTAATGAAGCAAAGTAGGTGTTGATTATAAGGCTAATTGAAGATTCAATTATCACTAAAATTGATGGTTTATATATAACTCAATTAAAGAAACTTAAATTTAAGGAAAGAGCTACCTGCTTAAAATAAAAAGTGCAAAATATAGAGTATATATAGATTATCCTAAACTTAGTAACTGGATCTCTGCACCTAAGTCAAGTGTGGAGGTTCACATCAAATGGTAAAGAAAAGGTCAGGATGCTTAGCACTATTGCTCTTTTCAAAAAAAAAAATTGCAGTGTGAAAGCTATCTTAATTCATGCACTTAACTTGAAAGTATATAAAAAATTAATCAAAATAGATGATAAAAGAATATTCGTTTGTCCTTTGAATTAACACCCAAATGCTAAGTTAGTATTTATGAAATAAGTGCTGAAAATTTTTAGATAAACTTTAAGAGAATTTTTGATTAATCTACCACGAAATTTACTTCTGAAACTCAATACTTAGTTAGTGATACTGTCTAAACTTTTGATCTTAAATTTTAGACCTATTCTTGTGAAGGAGGATATTAATGAAACATGGTAATTAATCTAAACTAAATTCTTTCTTTACTCGAGGATGAGCAAAACTTAAGTTGGAAGGTGTGATAAGTACCATAAATTTATCTATAAAAGCATCAATTTATCAATTAATTTATATTTATTTTTAAAAATTAATAATTAATTGATATATATTTTTAAAAATTAAAAAAAATAATTAAAAAATAATAAAAATTAAAAAATAAAATTTTATAATCAATGGAAAGAGCTTATTTTTCTGATCACAATGAAATAAGTTTCATACAAACGGAGCTAAAACGAAGAAGATATGAATTTCTAAAAAAATAAAATAAATAAAAATAAATAAAAATAACATGCGGCTCAGTCGACTTAAGCCACCGCGTCATATCAGTCAGCGTATCCAAATATGCCAAGCCAAGCCAATGAAGCCAATGCGCCAAGCCAGCCATGCAAGCCGACTCAACCGCGAAAGCCATCAACCGGTCCATGATCCAGGCATGGACTGCCAGCTCAGTAAAAATTGATAAATCACATAGCGACACGTGGTGGACCTAGACCCTTAAAGGATTTACAGAAAATCTATCATGGCTCATAGGGCATTTTGGACTTTTCACTTGACGATAGAGATACTGATTCATTATGATGTACAGTGTAGCTAGTCCACGCAGTCCATGAAAATTATAATTATATGATCGAACGACTATAGTAGCTTATGGTCAAGATCGGATGGTGGAGAAAATTTTCTACTTCAAGCTTCATGCGGATCGCCATCCAACAGCGGTGCTCGATCCAGGGGATGATTGATGGTCCAAAATGCTCCCAATGATGATCAGGACTTCCGACGCGCAATCAACGACCAGATTTTCTCCATCAACGTGCGATCAATGGTCATAATTTAATCCAACCTAATCTGGATCGATACGCATCCGATTTTGATGATTTTTGGTTCATTGGATTTCTATTGAACAGCTAAATTTCATCAGACTTCATTGAATTCATCTTAGAGCTATTTTAATCCAAATTCTTCCCAGATTTCTTCATATTTTGATGATTAAAAAGGCTCTTTGTCCCACATCGCTTAAAGAAAAATCCTCTACTCCTCCTAGTTCTATAAAAAGGATCCCAGGCCTCTAGAAATTGACAGATCTGGTGAGAGGAAAGCCAAGGTACAGGGTGGAAGCCAAGCTCAGATTGAAGGTTGCTTCAAAGCTATAGTGTTGAAAAGAAGAGCCAATCTTCTACGCCATCTCCATGCCTACGCTAATCTACAATCTCCTTCTAGTTTTTTTTTTTATTTTTTTTCTTTAATTTTTTATATTTAAATTCTGCATTTGAGTTTTAATTTTAATAAAGAAATCTTTATTGCTTTTTTCAATTCTAGCTCTTTGAATTAATTATTCTTTATTACTCTTTAATTTTATCGCAAGTAGCCGCTAAGATCTAAATAGTGGATCTTAGTACCAAGTTTATTTTTTTGCATAATTTAAATTCTATCTTTATTTATAAATTTATTTTCTGACTTTAATTTTTTTCCTAAAATTTTTCTTTTTTTAAAAAAAATCAAAAATTTTAGATTTAAATCATTGCCTCTATGAATTTGATTCGACTCACTACTCTCTTCATAACTTTTAATTAATTTAAAAAGTCAGATTTAAATCGATAAATATGGTGTTTTAATGACAACATCACGCTCTTATCAAGTTTTTGATTCCTTCATTTGTTTAGGTGGTTCTTCACGATTTTTAGCCATTTGATTATCTGATCTTATATGAATTAATCTTTCAATTTCAGGATTTGGTTTAACTAGGTCAGGTAAAAGTGATCTTCTATCGTGCATATACTAGTGCAACCCAAGATATATATATATATATATATATATATATATATATATATATATATATTATTTTTAAGTAAAAAGGAAAGAAAGAAAGGCGAGAGTTCTAAAGAAAGATCCTAAGGAGTCTTAAATCTAGAGATGATAAAGAGAAGAGTTAATTTGTGGTTTATGTTTGATGTTATTTAGCAAACAAGTTAGACAATCAATCCTGACTAAGGGTTGTCTTAGGTCTAGATAGCTCCTAACTATCAAAATTATCTTCGAGCCCTCCAAGTAGAGGATCAACCAATCAACTGATCAGATAAGTATAAGGTCGGTGGGAGTCCCCCTTACTTGCCTTAGACACCAATTATGCTTGGTCAGGTAAGCGAATGAAACCAATTAAGTAACCATCTTCCTTCAAACTCAGTCATCTCTGAACCACTTTTTTAGACACCAATCAAATTGATTAATCCTAACCCATTTCAACTCTAAGATTTTCTTATCCTATTGAGCTCGAATATCCTTAAGGGTCGACATCTAATTAATTTTAAGAGTTAAGATTTGGGTTAATGCAATATGAGGGTTGGTTGTTTGTGGGCCAAGAAAGGATAATCAAATTTCCATCTTATCCTGTTTAATGGGTTGTGCCCTTAAATTGATTCAATATGATATGCATATTCAGATTTTCAAGCAAGGGGTTCTATGCAATTAAACTAGATGCATATAATTAATTAAATTTTTAAACAGTTTACCTTGCCTCCAACAATCACTAAAAATAAAATCGATATGATGGATGCTCTAAATAATTAAGATTTCTAATCTTATGATGAGATTTTTAATTAGATTTAAGTAGATAATTTTTAATTAATTTTAAAAATAAAGTAAATATTAAAAATAAGAAAAGAGATTTAAGGTTTAGGAATGATCTTACCAAATAGGATTGAAAGTTTTATTCGTGCCCTAATCTTCTTTGTTCTTTTCTCTTTTACTTAGCGCTTGTTGGGAGGCAACTCAATATTTCTTGAATCTAATTTATTTATTTTTAGTTTATTTTTTTTAGACTAAACTGGAGAAGGATCAAGAGCTTCAAGATCTATGCTAAATGAATAAACATAATTTACATCCTTTTATTTATTTTTTCTCTCCATTGAGGATAATGTCAATTAAGTTGGAGGATAAGAAAAGGAAATTAAAAAAAAATTAAAAAAATAAAATAATAATAATAATAATAATAATAATAATAATTAAATTTTAAAATTATTTTAATTTTTTTTGGATAAACCATATTTCAGAAAAGAGAATCTTAAGCAAAATAAACTAAGAAAAGTAATAAAGTTAGAAAGTATTAGCTAATAATGGTAGCAAGTTAAGAAGTAGATTACTTGGCCAGACCATTAGCAGCCTGCTTAGGTCATTTAAAGGCTAACAACACTTTTAATTGCACATGTATACTAATGAAGCAAAGTAGATGTTGATTATAAGGCTAATTGTGGATTCAATTATCACTAAAAATTGATGGTTTATATATAACTCAATTAAAGAAACTTGAATTTAAGGAAAGAGCTACCTGCTTAAAATAAAAAGTGCAAAATATAGAGTATATGTGGATTGTCCTAAACTTAGTAACTGAATTTCTGCATCTAAGTTAAGTATGGAGATTCACATCAAATGATAAAGGGAAGGCCAGGATGCTCAGCATTATTGCTCTTTTCAAAAAAAAAAAAAAAAGCAGTGTGAAAGCTACCTTAATTCATGCACTTAACTTTCGAGTATATAAAAAATTAACCAAAATAGGTGATAAAAGAAGATTCGTTTGTCCTTTGAATTAACATCCAAATGCTAAGTTAGTATTCACGAAATAAGTGCTGAAAATCTTTAGATGAACTCTAAGAAAATTTTTGATTAATCTGCCATGAAATTTGCTTCTGAAACTCAGTACTTAGTTAGTGATACTGTCTAAACTTTTGATCTTAAATTTTAGATCTATTTTTATGAAGGAGGATCTCAATGAAATATGGTAATTAATCTAAACTAAATTTTTTCTTTACTCGAGAATGAGTAAAACTTAAGTTGGAATGTGTAATAAGTACCATAAATTTATCTATAAAAGCATCAATTTATCAATTAGTTTATATTTATTTTTAAAAATTAATAATTAATTGATATATATTTTTAAGAAATTCATATTTTTAATAATTAAAAAAAATAATTAAAAAATAATAAAAATTAAAAAATAAAATTTTATAATCAATGGAAAGAGCTTATTTTTTTGGTCACAACAAAATAAGTTTCATACAAAATAGAGCTAAAACGAAAAAGATATAAATTTTTAAAGAAATAAAATAAATAAAAATTAAATGAAAATAACATGCGGCTCAGTTGGCTCAAGCTGGCATGCCATATCAACCGGCGCATCCAAACACGCCGAGCCAAGCCAATGAAGCCAGCGCGCCAAGCCAGCCACGAAAGCCGACTCAACCGCGGATGCCGTCAGTCGATCCATGATCCAAGCATGGACCGTCAGCTTAGTAGAAATCGGTGAATCATAGAGCAACACGTGGTGGACCTAGACCCTTAAAGGGTTTATAGAAAATCTATCATGGCTCATAGGGCATTTTGGACTTTTCACTCGATGACAGAGATGCTGATTCATTGCGGTGTATGGTGCAGTCGGTCCATGCGATCCATGGGAATAGTAATTGTATGATCGAATGGCTGCAGTAGCTTACAGTCAAGATCGAATGATGAAGGAAATTTTCTACTTCAGGCTTCATGCGAATCGCCATCCAACGGCAGCGCTTGATTCAGGTGATGATCCAACAGTCTAGAATGCTCCTGGTGATGATTAGGACTCCCGACGTGCGATCAGTGGTCAAATTTTCTCCATCAATGTGCGATCAATAGTCAGACTTTAATCTGATCTAATCTGGATCGATATACATCCGATTTTGATGATTTTTAGTCCTTTGGATTTCTATTGAATGGCTAGATTTTACCAGACTTCACTAGATTCATCTTAGAGCTATTTTAATCCAAATTCTATTAAGATTTCTTCATATTTTGATGATTAAAAAGGCTCTTTATCCCACATCGCTTAAAAAAAAATCCTCCACTCCTCCTAGCTCTATAAAAAGGATCCTAGGTCTCTAGAAATCGACAGATTTGATGAGAAGGAAGCCAAGGTACAGGATGAAAGCCAAGCTTAGGGTTGAAGGTTGCTTCAAAGCTACAGTGCTGAGAAGAAGAGCTAGTCTTCTACACCATCTCTATGCCTAGGCTGATCTGCGATCTCCTTCTATTTTTTTTTTCTTTTTTTTTTAATTTTTTATATTTAAATTCTACATTTGAGTTTTAATTTTAATAAAGAAAGCTTTATTGCTCTTTTTAATTCTAGCTCTTTGAATTAATTATTCTTTATTGCTCTTTAATTTTATCGCAAGTAGCCGTTAAGATCTAAATAGTGGATCTTAGTACCAAATTTATTTTTTTTGCATAATTTAAATTCTATCTTTATTTATAAATCTATTTTTTGACTTTAATTTTCTTTTAAAAAATCTTTTTTTTCTTTAAAAAAAAAATTAAAAATTTTAGAACTAAATCATTGTCTCTCTGTGGATTCGACCCGACTCACTACTCTCTTTATAACTTTTAATTAATTTAAAAAGTCAGATTTAAACTGATAAATACTATGTCTTAACGACAACATCGCGCTCTTATCAGCAGGCTACTATAGCGATGGCCAGTAGTAATATAGAAAGCAATGATGATGTCCTTCTAGTAACTGATGAGGTATCTACTTCATTCTCCTAGTGGATTATGGATTTTGCTTATTTATATTATATATATTGCAGAGAGGAGCTATTTGACCTCTTGAAGATCAGTGAGGGTACTATGTTTCTACCAGATAGATTGAGCTGTGAGATCAAGAATAATGGGATGGTCAGTATTAAGCTCTATGATGGAATAATAAAGAAGTTGGATGAGGTCTGATACATATCTAGCTTTAAGATGAATCTAATCTCAATAAGCAAACTGGATTCAACCAGCTTCAGATGAAAAATTGATAGAAAAATTCTGAAGGTCATACGCGGCAGTAGGATGGTGATTAAAGAAAGAAAGTATAGAGGACACTATCTCATGGCGAGGAGCCTAGTGCGAGGTGGAGAGCTTCAGGTGTAGATGGATCGAGTACGAGATGGGAGACTCGGAAGGATGAGATGCGACGTCATAGAGTGAAGTTCCTATTACTGTAGGAGACTTCCTCAAAAAGGTCTTTGGTCAGAATGGATAAAACCCATGATAGAGATGGAATCGAATGACCTAGCTCGACTCTTATGTTTGCCTATCCATAAGATAGCAGGCATGCCCCAGGACGTGGGGACGAGGCAAATCATAGGCTTTCAGAGATAGATGGAGGTCGAATATCAAGTTGAGATGGAGATTGTTAAGAAAAATATCTTAAGATTCGATCGATAATAAGTCTAGAACGAGGTCCAGAATGATGAATGAAGTCCAACGAGCCTAAGAGCAGTCCAAATAGAGTCTAGATGGAGAAGTTACGCATGAAGAAAGACCGAAGGAGGTGGCATGATCCACGAGCCATCGGAGAGGCCCATAAGCCAGTGCAGGATGGCGATGGTGTGGGCTAGGTCGATAGCGTGTGGCAGCACTGGGCCAACTCAGGCTTACGAGCCACATAGGCACCTAACCCGCTCACGTGGTCCATCACGGACCACCTAGCTCATAGGCGCCCACGTAGACCAAAGGGGCATTTCTCGCCCATTTCCCATGATCCATGGTGGACCAACGGGCATTTTCCTATAGTTTCCCATAGTTTATGCACTATTTTCATGGACCACATCACGATCCGATGGCTCAGGAGTAAGCCGATCATGATCAGATGGTTTAGAATAAATTCGAGCTTGATCAGGAGGCCTTTTACATGATCAAACGGTTCTAGTTCAAGCCGATCATGATTGTATAGCCAGGAAGTGATGTCGGGTGTGTTTCCTATTGAAATACTATTTTGATAATTCTGGAGTCTATATAACTTTGATTGATAAGCTATTTATTGCATCAGAAAGCTAATGACGTCCTAAAGGTGCTGAGAGGCTTTTTGAGAGATTTTAAAGAGTTTTTGTAAGAATTTTGAAATTTCTTATTAAGAAACTCTTGTACAAGGGTTGAGTGATAAATTTTTTTTATATTTTTTATTTTTATCTTTTTTATAGTAAAGTTTGCACATTCCATAGAGGTAGGCTTGAGGCCAAACCCATGCATATTTATTGTATTTATTTTATAGTCTTTCTTCTTTTTTTCTCAAGTGGCATCGACATCTATTTTTCTTGGATGCTGTTGTGATCTTGGGCAGATGATCCATGCTCTGCAATTAAGAGATCTATCCCAATAGGCCATAATTGTGCATGAGCCGTGCGCACACCCACGCGCCTGGGCTGCGCTCCCACCCAAAACAAGCCGTGGATTGCTATGGGCTCCTTTGTTATGGATTTTTCTACTACCATGGGTCATATTCGAGATATTTATTTTCAACATAGAGGAGAGAATTCTTCTGAAGTCACCCATCAGGACAGTCATAGCGACAAACTAGTCCAAGTCGCGAAGCTCCAGGGTAGTCATGTTGAAGTAGTCTATATAGTCACGAAGAGATTCTCCTTCTCTCTGCTTGATGTTCACAAGGAAGCTAGATTGTCAGTGCTGCCTTTTGCTACTTACCAAGTGGGCGACAAACGATCAAAACATC
This sequence comes from Cocos nucifera, assembly GCA_006176705.1. Taxonomy (NCBI): domain Eukaryota; kingdom Viridiplantae; phylum Streptophyta; class Magnoliopsida; order Arecales; family Arecaceae; genus Cocos; species Cocos nucifera. The sequence continues at coordinate 1,989,437 of QRFJ01000061.1, forward strand.
TAGTCAAATGAGTGAATAGAACCCAACTTTAGACCTGAGCACCAATCTCGTGCCGCCTTCTTGAGAGTAGAAGGAAATGCCTAGCACTGAATTGCATCACTTGCTCTATGGAAGAGCATGAGAGCCTTGAAGCTCTTCAAGTGGTCTATTGGGTTGGTTCACCCATTGTAGCTTTCCAACTGAGGCATTTTGAAGTTGTTAGGTAGCGGCTCCTGCATGATTCTATCATTGAAAGGTAGATCGACATGGAAGTCGACTTGATTCTTTGATCTATGGTTTGGTGCTGCAGCACCTTGATCCATCGATTTATCTCCTAGAGCTTGTGATCCATGTTCGCATTGTAGACCTTGTAGGCCTCCATGTGGCGAGATGGGGATTGATCCGGAGTAGATCCCTTACCGGAGTGAGGAGTCAATGAGCATCTCCTCCGCTCGGGACTCCGGGGTCAGTTCAGCTAAGTCTACCTTCCCCACTTCGGACTACACAAGGGAGGTTGAGGTGGCTACTGCTGGGATGTCTCCTACAAGGGGGTCGTCTACTATATAGCACAGACCACCGTAGTTAACACCTGGACTTGCTCAACCAGTATATTGAACTGGTTCTGATTTATCCTCATAATTGGTTAAGGTGGTTGTGGAAATGCCTCCAGCTATGGAATCGAAACATGATTTTTGATTAGAATCTTAGCCAGTCGAGTTGCCATGGAGCATTGTGAAGATGTTCGACACAGCAATATTACTATAGATCTCATGCTCCTTCCCAAAAGTGGGTCTTTCAGGATCCTTCCTTTAGTGCCAATCTGTTGCTACAAATTCTCGGCTTGGGCTAAAATAGTTGAAGTTATGTGGCGGGCGGTGGCAGTTAGACCTACAAAATAAGTTTCTGACTAGAATTGGCTCCGATGGGGATCCTCTGATGCTCAAGTCAAAAATTTGCAGAATAGGTGAGAAGGAATACGAGACAGAGTGATAGTGTACCTTAGGGATCCCTTGATTATCTCTATTTATAGACTAAGACCCGAGCCAAAAAAAGAGAAGAGTGGCGGAAGGCCTTCCCGATTCTTCAATCACATCCTACTAAGATTCTCGCCCTGATTCCCTGGAGCTTGGCAATTGGTGTTACCTTATCCAGTGTACGGTCAGACATTTTTATTAATGGTTCCAACCTAATTTCCTAGGATTTGATAGTTGATGTTACCTCATCTGATGTGTGGCCAGTTGTTTCTATTAATGGTTCCGGCTTGATTTCCTGAAATTTGGCTGTTGATATTACCTTGCCTAACATGCGGCCAGCCATTTCCATTAAATGATTGATTTGAAAGGATGTTGGGGAGAGAGTGGCTCAGTGACTAATCACATCACTATTGAAGATAAGGATCGGTAGTAGATGTACGGGTTGGAGCCAACATGGGGGTTGAACCTTGAAACCTGGATTGTCGTATGATGCTTGAAGGTTGCTTTAATGATGAAAGTAATGATCGACATGTAGGTCAACAATTTAATATGTATGGAGATAGGGGTCGGCCGCTAATGCTGGGATTGGCGGCCTAAGGGCGGATCGGTATCTGATATGAAGATCGTAGATAAAGATCGATGGTCGGGGTGCCAATGTATAGGTCAATGGCCGATGTATGGGTCGGCCATGACCAGAGCCTATCCATGTCTTCGATTCTGGCACCAGAGTTCTACCCATAACCCTATTATTGATATAATTCTTTATTTTTGAGTAATAAGTATGGTGTTTTATTTAATTTATTTTTTTATTTTGAATAATAAATAGCATTTTTATGAAATTTTTTTTTTAAATTTTGGATGGTCTATTATATGTCCCAAATGACTATAGTCATTCATCAAACTCTCCAATCTAGATTAAAACTGATCATACTTAATTATCAAAATATATTTTTTTGAATATCTTATAACATATATTTTAGTCTTATAATAATTGGTTTTATAATAACCATTATTTTCATTGCATTATTTTCAATTAAATATGTTTTGAAGTTCAGTTTTTTTTACTAGTTTCCTCTTGAAAGAAATTGTATAGTTTGACAATTAATACTTTTATGACGTGAAAGATGATTAAAAAAATACTACCACATTTTTATTATTATCTATTATTATAGTAGCTTATAAGAGTAATTTTAAATATTAAAATAATAAAACAGTGTCATTTGTAGCAAACAATATTTTTTATTTACTCTTAGAGCTAATACAAAAAGAAGATAGGCTTAATGATTAATTACTAACAGATATTTGTTATGAGTATTGTATTAAATGTTTCCTAAATGATAAATGAATATAAGTAATAGATAATGAAATATCTTATTATTATCGGTATTAAATATCGATTATATAAGCATCTATTATACTTATATGAGTGATATAAGTGATAATTGAGAATATCATCCAACTAAAACAGATAAGTATAATAATTATCTAAATCAATATTACTAAACCAATTTAGATGCTTGAAAGGAGTTTTTACTTGGTCGTTATTGAAGTTTATTGCTTAATATAAAACTTGACTTTCAGAGTATGCATTTACCTTGGAAAAGAATACTTGATAAAAAAAACCCATATCCATATGGATGCCCATATTAATAATGTCATAGGGTTCCTTATTTTATTATAAGCAGAACTCTTATAACGGATGGAAAAGAAAGATAGACATTTAATAGTCATATATTATATTTATCTCTTCCTTAAATGATAAGTGAATATAAGTGATGGAGAATGAAGTATCCTATTACTATCAATATTAGGTATTAATGATACTTATAGAATTAATATAATTTATACTTGAGAATATTATTTAGCTAAAATATATAAACATTATTCTTATCTAAATTCATATTATTATATCAATGTAGATATTAAATCAAAGTTTCTACTCAGCTATTATTAGAATTTATTGCTTAAAAAATTTAATTATCGAAGCTTTCTATTTATTATAATTTGCTACATTATTATATAGTATTTCAAAAACACTTGGAACTATATACTGAACATTGTGTTCCAAATTGGTATGAGTGATGCTGGTATTAATAATAAAAATTTCTATTTAATCTACAATAGAGATTTGACCATTGAAAATTTCTATTTATTATGATTTACTATATTTTTATTTTGAATTGCAAAAATAATTGAAAAAGAGAAAAAAAAAATATCTGATATATCACCACTGCATGCGGGTTATAAGTTTGGTATTATAAGAACAAAAATCATATAGGGCAGGCCTTATGGATATCATATAAAGGGGGAATCCTATTTTATCACGTTTCCTCTAACACACATCTTAGAAAGAAAATTTGAAAGTCAGGTAGAGATAGGATTTTTGCTAATGGAGTTTGCCGGTCTTGTAAGAAAAGAAGTTGATGGGCATGTATTTGACCCCAGTAAACATAATGCTTCAGAAACTATACATCAATTTACTTAAAAATATATATTGAATTATAAATTTGACTATATTTTATATATTGATGAATACCATATTTTAGAAAATATGCACCGATCTATCTATGTGTCAGCTTACTTAATAAATAATAACTAATTTAATTGATATGTATTACCTTACCATATAGTATGTAACAATATAAAATATTTTTTGATAACGAGGAAGAAAAAGAAGATGCTAAACCCCATAAAACCGAATTCAGTAAAAAAAATTCAAGCAAACATCATCCCGTGCTCTTGGATTTTGTAACAAAGTTCATGTTTCTTTTTTTTCCCCCTAAATTCAGGTAACAAGGTTCATATCAAATTAGATAACATGGAAGGCTTGCTTTACTCTTTGATGAGGGATTTCCTGAGAACCTACCCAGGTACTCCCACACCACCGTCATACATCAATGAGATGCGGGGTAGCATTTCCACCGTTTTGTTCAAAAGTAGGAGGAGCTGGCTCATGGTGATCGACCACAATAGAAACATGTGAAGCTACCCAGATTAATACATGAACTGCTGATATTCTTTGCACGACAGATGCAATCAGTGAAACAGTATACCATTAAATCCTGCACGAGAATATATTTCCCAGCAACTCCAGTGGCCATTTGCAAGGAATTGGTGTCATTCAGACGAAATTAGGAATTAAGGGAGGGAAAAAGACCTCAATGGAATCATGCTGCAGATTTCCATGATGAACTACTGAAAAACACATTTAAAAGACTTCTTCGAGACAAATTAGTGACGTAAAATCCACAAAATGAATTTCTGCCGATCATCTGGAACACCAAAGCGACAACCCATTGATGGTCGGGCATCCTCTATCTCTTGGTCAAACAAGAATTGATGTCTCCTAACCAATTCATCATGTCCTACCCAATTCTAGTACACAGACATATAGATTTGGTCAAAAATAAGTTAAAAATATGCACAAAAAATATCCTCCATTGATGGCATGACCCAAAATTTGGCTTCAACAATTACTTCATGAAGCTGCTTCAGTATAATCTTGTTAGATCACCTCAATAATCCCCAAACCAGTGGGAACCAGTCATATTTTTTAAATAAAACTCTCCATTTAGGGAGAACCGTTGCAATAAATAGGTTTTAGCCGATCAATGATTGCTTCCCTTCAGTTTGCAGTAGGCATATAAGCCAGAGCCAACAAAACCAAGACACTGGCCGATAATGTTGAGCTGGAGAATGGATAGAATGAATTGTTTATAATCATCGAACAAAAAAAAAAAGAGATTGAATGAGCATCAACAAAACGAATCAGGAATTTGAACTTACCAAATCGAAAGGAAGTCCACCAAACACCAACCAGCCAAATCCAACAGTAAAGAAATCCTATCGTATCGGGAAGATCAGATGGTGTATTGGCAAAAAACACACAAAATGCAGGAAAACCAAAATACATATGGCTATTTAGTAGGAAAATTCAAACCTTTAGATTACCACACATGGTCTGTGTGACTGCAGAATTCAGGGTTGTGTTTAAAAAGATGCTGTAATTCAAGAAAAAGGCCATTATACAGGAAAGGAGCATCACAGCCTGAAAAAAATGAATGAACATGGTTAGTAGGGTCACTATTTAAATATTTTTGCAAAACATGTTTGTGTACGTGTTACGATAGAATGGCTAAAGATGCACTGATATCAAGATCTACTTCATCTAATAGATGAAGACAAATGATTCACCAGGATTTTTGTCCGCAAAAGGGCACCCGACAAGTGTTTAAGAAAGCTTCCTTTCAGATAAACAAAGGACACCACAATGCATGCTGGTTGAAACCTCGTAATAATTCATCAGATGTATATACAAAAGAAATCACTTGAGGCAAGACCAGATAGGTTAACAGAATGGTGAAGTTGAGGGAGTCCATAATCAATCTGTGAAAGGCAACTGCATTATTTGGGATCTCCATATATGGATATGGAAAGGTCACAGACTAACCATCTTCCAACTTGAACTGAAATTGCCAATAGCAATTAGCAAATGCTTTTCAAAACTGAAAGCTTATCTTGTCATTCTAATCATCTAGTTTAGGACTACCAAAAGATATTGAAGGGTCCAAGAGAAAGAAGGAATGAGAAATATAAATTGACAGAGAAAAGGGGATCCTAAAATGATGGTCCCTTGAGCTCAATAAGATAATCCTTTACCACTCCTCTGGAGATGATACTTGGAGAAGATGAGTACACCTTCAGAACTGGATGGAGGACCAATCCTCCAGCCCATGGAGGATGTGCTCATGGTGGTGCTGAGGGCAGCAGACATGGAGGCAGTGCAGCGACCATGGGGACATGGATCACTCCATACTTGCTATAAATAAACTAATGAAAAGATTTTCCCAAACTTATAAATGTACAAAAGAAACAAGCAAATTTACATACACAGTTTCATTAATGCACACATACAGTCTGGGTTTATAAAAGAAACTTGAATCCACCTGAAATCCAGGAGAATACAGGTGAGGAAAATTCATTGTCAGCTCCAAATCCCCCCGAATGTATGTCCAGAAGAATAAAATCGGTCCACAGGCTAATCCTGAAACTCAGTAACAATAAAGGTAAGTTAGAATACAGTTAACTTTTAAGTTTACATATAATGATTGAACAGACAAGCAAGCTTTGAAAAATTGGGGGCAAGGCCATGAATTATCACCATTACACCACATGAGACCAAAGCTATTGAGACCGCTAGACTTTCCTGGAAACCAGAAGGTATAAAAAACACTGAACATAAAGCCACATTATTGGGAAATGGAGAGAGTATAAGGATATAGATACTACCAACACGGGCTATAGTTGTGAGATAAATTGCAGTCATGATGTTGGCTATCAAAACAATGGAATAGCCATAGGCATCGAAGGAAAAGTCCCGAGCTCCAGCAACAAATGCACCGAAAACAATCAATGCCACACTGATAAAATCCTTGGTTATGCCATTAAGAAACAAATCAGAAAGTGAAAAACATCTACTGAAAAGCAAAACTGTTTTGTCATGATATAGAGCATTCAGAAGCAACCACCTCAATGAAGATTGTCCTAATTAGGTCTTCTAATTGAAGGAATAAATAATCAAAGAATGGAGAATTACCGAAAAATAATTCCATGTGTTCCACATAATCATGTATCAAATAATGTTATCTTGCAAGAACCCGTTCAAAGAGCAGTCTCTGACAGGCTCTTAGCCTAGAAGAGTTGAAGCATGCAAAACATGTATGAAGGAACATATAGTAAGTTAAACAGAAAATTTCATGCTATGTAGCCTTATGCAGCAATCACATTGACTCAGTGACAAGCATGTGATGGTTCTAGAGCCACAGAAGCATTATACTTTCAAAGTGCATGAACTCCAAGACATATATATAGAAGATCACTTACCTGCCAACCACAGAAGATGAATACTTTTGCCCAGTTAACAGATACTCCACAATCATTGTAAACACCACAGTTGTACGTCTAAGGGTGGTGTACATTGGAACATTTACCCCACGCACAGACTCCATGGAAGCCAACTTTACCAAAACAGGCATGCCAGACATTATTTACAATTCAGGGAATGTCTGATTAAAACATCAGAGGAAATTGGCATGCATTCATTTTCACATTGCAGTACAAAGTACATACCATGTAAAGCAAATACGCTAATGAAAGTGGAAGGGTATGCAATAAAGTCCCAAGTGGTACAAGGCTTGCTGTATCAGATGCAGTCCATGGCTCCCCAACTGTAAATGAAATAATCTTCCAGCGTTTCATCGCATAAAGAATGCATGTTGAAACTATCAGCTGCAAAAGGACAAGTAAAAAAGATTTTAAAAAAAAAAGAAGAGGAAAATAAATGATTTCTATCATAGTCACAGGCAGCATCAAGTATTTTTAATTGATTTATAAATTTCAAGGATCCACAATTTTTAGTGAAAAATGATGATCAACCATTATTTGTATCCATCTCTTAAACATTACTAGATAATATTTCAAATTCCTAACCGATTCCCATCAAGTCAGTATTATTAAATGAATCACATATGTTTTCATCAATGGCCATCCTACTCAATTAAGCTATCAAAACAAAGCATATTTACACCTTTCCTTTATAATTTTCCATCAACATTAAGGTTTTTTTTCTGTTGAAAGTGCTGTATCTATCTATATATAGCAGACCAGCATATACGTCGGGTAAAGACCACATCATAGGCTATGTAGTACGCATCTTAGCAACTGTCAATAATCAACTACTTCAAAGACTTGTTGTGTGAGACTTGTCTGTTGCCAGATTCACCATCTAGAACTTAAGCATTGTTGTCACACTAATAACCATGTAAAAGTCCAAAGCCCCGAAATATAACTCCTAAAAGGAGCACTTAAATTTCCCCTAAAATTCACATCTTAAACTCAAGCTATCAGAAAGCCTCTTTCCAATGACTAAATTTGGACCTTAAAAGATATTGATTCTTTGATTTGTTACTTGGACATTCCAGATAGATGATCATGGATTTGGAACAATACGTAATTTAATGTATTGCATGATTCAGGCCATTGACTGCATTAAGAGGGTAATGACAAGTGTATGAAATGCTATAAGGATAGAATAGGGAGTTCTCAAAAGGAAACAGAATTTCACCAAATGTCAGATCAACGTAATTGTCCTCCATATATCATTATAGATGTGACAAATGTTAATATTCAAGAGAATGCTACTTCTTAGATGATGTACATGATAAAGTGTTGGTTGATATGATTGGTAGATAGGTGAATACATAATTGGAGTTGTATAAAAAATAATGAAATGATGAAGGTTCAAAGATTGGTTGCAAGTGTACAAAATACATATAAGTTAGAATTGAGGAACTAGAATTTTCAAAACAAATATTTTCTACTAACTTTATTCTACTTTACATAAGGTTGTAGAGGAAAATAACTCAAAAAGAAAAAGGCAAATTAGAGAAAAGCAAATGCATCTTTAAATTTTTATTTGATAGTTGTACAACAAAGGACTGAAAAGATATGAAGAAGGGAAAGATACACAACGAAAGGGCCAAGAAGATGAATGTATTGACATGTGATTGTTGAGTTGAATGGGCAATAAATCTACGAGGGCTAGAATAAAACATGACTACCCAACTAGAGACAGGAGGGTGGAGAAAGCAGGGGGACAGCCATGACTGATCAGTTTCAGCAGGGACTGAACCGAAATTGACCCCTAATTTCAGGTTTCAATCAGTTTTGACTGAAATTGATTGGTTTCAATCTAGTTGGGATGGTTCAGCCAGTTTTAGCTGAAAGTGACCGAAACTATCTATAAAAGCTTCTTTTAAGAGTATTATTTTGGTGTTTATGATTATATTGGGGTCTTTTCTTTATTCATTTAAGTACATATTCTACTGGACTATTAATTTTTGATGATTTTTTCCTTTCTTTTTCTTGAGCTAGAAAACAGGGTAGATAATGAATATAACCTTCATATGCTCCAAAAAGAGATCCTTATTACAACATATTACAAAGATTATTGAACAACAAAATACAAGGCATTTCAAAGATACGACGACTGTTTAGTGAAATGCATAATAATCTTCCACTACATGCAAATGATTAAATTGCCACCAAACATCAAAAAATATACAAACTCAAAGTATTTGTGACTTCTAACAGAAAACAAGAAAATATTTGAATGCATTTTGTACTAGGAGGCTTTAACATAGGTAAATATAATGAACTTTCTAGCATTTGAAGTTCAAGAAGGAAATGTCATCTTATATAGTTGAGTGTGGTAGAAATGAGAATGTTAAGATGGATATGTGGTACTAGGAAGGATAGATTAAGCAATGGATATATTAAAGAAGTTGTAGGAGTTGTACAAATTAAAGACAGTAATGGAAAATCGATTGAGATGGTATGGACATGTATATGTAGATCTGAGAAGGCTCATGTGAAGAGAGGTAGCTTAGTTTGTATAGAAGAATATAAGAAAAGAAGAGGAATACCTAGATTAATATATATGGAGATTGTGAGGAAGGATATGGAGAAACTTAGAATAATATTAGAGGCGAACCTAGATAAGAATACTTGACAAATGAGGATCTACAAAAACTGATCCCAAAATAGTTAGGAAAAGGCTAGATGATTATGATATATTTGGACTTGTACATATATATATATATACATATACATACATACATATACATACATACATACATATACATACATACATATACATACATACATACATATATATGTATATATATATGTATATCTATGTATATATATGTATATCTATGGATGTATGTATGTATGTATATATATGTATATGTATATATGTATGTATACATATATATACATACATACATATATATATGTATATATATATGTATCTATATGTATATCTATGTATATATATGTATATGTATGTATGTATGTATGTATATGTATCTATGTATGTATAATGTATATGTATATGTACACACACACACACATATATATATATATATGTATAGACTTGTATGCTGTACTAATATCAGCCTAATATTGTCAAAACTACACAAATAAAGAATCTACATAACACAATATACTAAAACATGACATCTGATAACTTTTCTTGGCTTCTTTTATTTTTCTTCTATCTATAATTTTTATATATTTTTCTTTGTTTTGGGATCAAAACTACTGAATCGCAACTCCACTAACCTGGCTGAAATCAAAACTGAATTTTCAAGCCTTGCTTGAAACTAGTTATGATGGTTTGCACATCACGGGCATAAGCCAAAATTGATTTTAATTGAGAAAGGGTGTTAAATTTTAGCAACAAGTAAAGGAGGGGGGAGCATGGAAGTAAGCATCTTCCCATTTCAAAGGGCTTTGCTATCTATTATTACCCATTAAGACAAAATGACAACTTATGCATTTTAATATATGGGATTGCTTAGATTATTTTTCTATCACCAGTTCTATGTATGACTCTATGTCTATATGTAGAACTATAGATGTTGCAACTAGCATAATGTAGATATGAAATCACGGGATATATATATACATATACACATAGAAAGAGAGAGGAGTTTGCTCCACTTATATATATATATGGGATGGATATTTCTCCCCTCGAGTGGAGAGGGCCTCTCAACTTCAAATCCAGAATCCAGTAATAGGGCACCCAAACCAAAGATCCACATCATTGATCATGATATAATGATTAAAATGCCTAAAAGCCAAAAATCACATGTTTTAGTGGTCTCTAATCCATGCACCATGCAAACACAAAAATCAAGGTTTTTATTATGCTAGTGTGCTAAAATACATGATAAAATATTTTAATTGAGAATCCACCTTATCAATCATGATCTATCTATATTAAAACATGTATGGATTAAAATGTAATTAATTTTAATGGCTAGTCCAAAGCAAAATATGGTTACCACAAAAGCAGGAGATTTCTTGTTTCTAGACATTTTTAGTGGCATAGATCATGATCAATGACATGGATCTTCGATTTGAGTGCTGTATTATTGATTTTTGAGTCGAGACAAGTACATACCCTCTGTCCTCGAGAGGAGAATAGTCCAACATATATATCATATAACATGAATATTCAATAGAAATTTTTGAGATGTATCACTCAATGAAACTAGGCAGTGTAGAAAAAAATAATGATACCTGAAAGAGAGTTATAACATTAGCACAAGGAAAATTATATGAAGATAGGGCCGCTTTGTTGAACATCACAAGAAGTACTGCAAATAAAGATCCACAGGGAAGTCAAATTTCATTATGGTAATATGATACAAAAGGAAAAAAGAAAAAAAATTACATCATAGTTTGGTTACCATTTCCTTGTCCATGATCTGAGAATGGTGCAATGTTCATGACTGAGCAGTATATGGGTCAGAGGTATTTTAATCATTTGATCACTCCTTTGCTAGTAAATTTACATAGAAGAGGCATGCTGATGGCTTATTGATCATAACATCCTCTTCATTTTCCTATATTTTGGCTCACCTGTTCTTTCCCTTCCTTTCTTCGTCTCTTTGTTTCTAGTTTCTAGCCATCTTCACTTTTTTTCTCAGCCTACTATGTTTTACATCTTCAAGAGGTCATATTCAGTTATTTTGCAATTGAGTGCCACTTATTCTCAGAAGTGAAAATTGCTCCTATAGGGCAAAAAATATGGTATTTTAATCATTTTCCATCTATCAAGCATTAGAAAAAAGAATACGAAGTCTATGTCTTTCCTAAGATCCTCATTCCGTTTAATTAATTTCCTGTGAACCAACCAATTATGTTCAAGCCTCCCATTGAATGTCTCTCTTATTGATAACTATTAACTACAGATGAAAAGGCCTGGATCAGAACAGAATAAAGTGCTGGTGAGCACAGTCAGCAAGCACCTGCCAGTGCCTTATCAGCAAAAAAAAATGGCATGGCACCAGCTATGTGCTATCACCAGGCATGTCATAGTGCCAATGGCACCAAGCAGCAAGACTCAGCAGTCAGCACAGTATGTACATGCTAATTCTATACCAGAATGATGCCAGCAAACAATATTTTAATCTTTGGGTCTTATGAATAGATAACATATATAACCAAGGCTTTTAGCCAATTTGTGACCTTAGTGTTGCTAGAAAACAGGGAGGCAGTCGAATTTCCATGACATATGAAAATTATTATACTGTTGAAAGCAGTCTAACTATTTTTCAATTCTATTACCAAATTACAAAAGAAAGACGAGGAATAAGTGCAAAGGACTAATATTCTGGTGGCAAAAACTGAATTATGTTTATGTCTTAAGGCAAAAGAGCATGCTAAATTCCTTTTCTTCGCTCTTGTCATCTATGCTCGAACTAGTTTTCTTAAAAATCATATTTCTGTGAAATATATGGATGTTTTCCACAGGTTCAAAGGTACTAAATAATTGGTAATGTCTACCTGGTAAATATTAGTTCGTTGCCTTCTGTTAGAATCATACAAATGATGCAAAAGATTAGTAAAGTATGATCTTCAAACTTCCAGGAACTTTTGCACTAGTTTGCAGTTACTATTTATACCAAACCCTTGGTCTTTCCTGAGAGTATAAGCAAAGTTTAGTTTACGTTTTTACTTCTTTTTCCTCCCAACTAGGGTGGATTATGGAATCACTGGATTTGTAAGTTTTTGTCGGTCATGAGTTTGATTGTCCATCTTGCATTGGCATTTTCTAGCATAGCATTTGCTATCTTTTTGCTGCCAAGGATGAAAGAGATCACCCTATCTATCTAAATTGCTCCAATCTTCGAAATAGTCAATAAACAAATACTGGAAAATATGACACTTTTATTTGGGTGTATACATTGCATAAATAGTAGTCATGCAAGAATGGTCCAGTCTAGCATACAAAAGTCAACAACAAAACACTAGAGAAGGATAGTGCACCTAGTTTCTTCTCTCGTGTGTAATCTCATATTCTCAAGTCCAACCAAACTTCCATTATGAAGAATCTTGTTTTTTTTTTTTGGTAAGGCAGAAATGTTCATACAACTCTAGTATGAATACATCCAAAAAAATCAGAGGAAAGAGTCTCCTAAAAGGCCAAAGAGATCTCCCCCACATTAGTCCACACCATCCCGCCAGTATGCTTGGCTACATAAGAGGCCATCTAATCAGCAGTGCTGTTGGCCTCGCGATACATATGACAAATGTCGATAGAGAAGCAGCCCCTCATCACATGCCAAATGTCATAAAGAAGAGGGTGCAAAATTGCCCCCAGCAATTGCCCTTGAAACCAAGCAATCATAGTGACCAAATCCTCTTAACCACCAGCTCTCTGCTCCAAGTCTCAATCTAGTGAATGTGATGCCAGCCCAAGCAGATTGCAGCTCAACTGCTGGAACCGTGCTCCCAATGAGGTGACACCTACCAGTACCCATGAATCTGGAGTCGGGTCTGTGAACCACGAAACCTGCACCCCATTTGCTACCTCTCATGCTGCCATCGAAGCTGACCTTAAGGAATACAGGTGGTAGGAGCTCCCAAGTAATACCCACCAATTGGATCGCTGCCGGAGCAGCCAAGGAGTCCCAGATGTCCTAAGTGGTCAAGGTCGAATCAGTCGATAAGCATCTCATGACCTCCGCAGCCTAAATCGTTGCCCTCTTCAGTGTAAGTCTCGCCGACTGCCACGTCGCCTCCAAAATGCCTGTTCCTGGCCAACCATATATTATAAGCAATATAAGTGGCCTAGATCCTCAGGGCTTTAGAAGAGTCAAACTCCACACTCCTCCGAAGTGCCTCCAAGAAAAGTTGGGCATGCTCCATGGGGACTATAGTCATTACGGGCATACCAACCATCCTCCAAACCTGCCAAGCTCTAGGACAAGTGAGGAGGAAAAGATCCACAATCTCCTCCTCCCTACCGTAGATGAGGCATGTCGCTTGTAGATTCATACCTCTGGCATGTAAGATGGCCCTAGCCGAGAGGAGGTGCCACACTACCTTCCATAGAAATAGGCTGACTCTCGGATGGATCTACAACCTCCAAAACCATGCCCCATGGAGCCTCCTGGTCGAAGACCCCCACACTCTCACATCCGGCTAGCACAGATAGGCACGACAATAGACAACACTCTCTCTGCTAGATCATCGCCAAAGAGGTGAGACAGTAGATCGGCATTCCATCCACCCCCTCTAAGACGAAATAGGTTACGAACATGCATCGACTACACAACCTCCATATTCACAAAGGTGGACCATTTACTCAGAGGAATCTCAGTGATCCATGGATCCCAAAGGAGGTCAATAGACTGCCCATCACCCACTAGCCATTTGACTCGACCCAAAAGTATGTGAGCCCGAGAGCAAATCTCCTTCCACATGAAGGAACTCTGCCAAGTGGGCCCAAATCTTGATGCTAATATTCCACGGATCCTACCTGGCCCTCATCATCACATTCCAAAGGTAGTCCAGTTGTAACAGAAATCTGGCTGCGTATCTGGCAATCAGTGCTATACATCTTGCCATAATGGACTGGATTACAAAACCTCCATCTTTTGTTGGCTGACAGACTACATCCCAAACCAAAAGATGAACACACACCCCATCCTAGATGAGACCCTCAAACAAAGCTCCTAAAAAGCTGCTCAAGCTTTAACAGTAGGGTCTTCGGCAAAATGGTGTGTGACATCTTGTAGACCGAGATCGAGCTAAGCACTGATCTCACCAATATGACTCTACCCATCATGGATAGGCATTTGGCCTACCAACCCTTCATCCATCCCCAGACCACCTCCTTCATCCCAATACACTCCATCTTCCGAAGTCTACGACCGGTGATAGGAACCCCAAGGTAATGGCATGTCCCAATTTGCTTCATAATCCCCAACTGCTCTCTAATCACATGTCTCACCTGGCCTTTAATCTTCGGACTGAAGTACAAAATGAACTTCAACAGATTCACCTTTTGCTCGAAAACCCTACAATATTCCTCCAAGATCTTTCTAAAGCTGGTGACATTCTGAGCAGTCGCTCTGCCTCAACCAAAAGGCAATCATCTGCAAATAAAAGATGTGACATAGGCCTAGCCCCCGAGGCAGGCTCGTAAGGGTCCAAATCCCGCTTTATGGTAGCTTACCTCAGTGCCCTCGACAAGACATCAGCATATAGGATAAAGAGATAGGGGGACAAAGGACAACCTTGGCGAAGGCCGATCGTAGAGTGGAAGTAATCAATGGGGGTGCCGTTGATAAGGATCGCAAAAGAGGGCGACCTGACATAGCCCATGATCCATCTAATCCAGTACCTATAGAAACCAAACCTCCCCAGCATGTTCTCAAGAAACTGCCAACTGATCTGGTCAGACATCCTCTCCATATCTAACTTAATGGCCATAAGAAGGATCATTATTCACTAGGACAATTTAGTCAAGTTTCCCGTGGAAATTCTAACATCTCTGCACCACATCATATGAACAACCAACTCAATTGGCTGAACAAACTTCTTGTCATGAATCCAATAGTGTGTAAATCTTAATCAAAACCCCAAGCATTTGCATAATTCTTCAGTTAGCATAGCTAGTGGTTATATAAACACGGCACTGGCACTCCAAGTAGTTGGAATAAGGGATGTTAAAAATTGTATACTTAATCAACTGAAATTACCAGAAGAGGACAGCACAAAACAGACCCTGATCTTGGACATACATCTATGTGGTTTTCATGTCATTGTTTAGCAGTTCATATTACTTTTAGCTTCAAATCAGCCATTTATCTGTGAAGGTTATTACTTAAACTGAGTTCTATAAGATAGTCTACCAGCAAGTGTTTAACTCTCCCACGGTCAGTCTCCAACACTTCACATGTACTAGCATTGATACAAATGCAATTTCCTTAGCTCATGGACAGCATAAAAGACTCTCTTGAACTCTCTGACTCATCTAAATATAGGGTAAGAGAGACCAAAAGAGAGCAACATCATTCTACACTTGGTTGATATAGGAGATCACAAACTAAGGATCACATCCCAGAGAACAGATGCTATCAGCTGTTGAGACTTCAAATGGAAAAACACAAGACATGAAGAAAAAAAAGGTACATCCCCTTTTTTAAGGTAAATCATGACAAGAATTCTGCTGAAGCCTGAAATCATGTCCCAAAGCTGCGTGAATGGCAGAAATTTACATGATATTCCTATGAAAACCATTATCCTTTAGAAAATAATGGCTAGGGCAATCCAAGTATTTTGTCCTAAACCAACTCATAAGAAATGAATCACTAGGAATTGCCATAGGAGCTTGCAAGCTAAAGATCACATCACAAGGAAGCTAAATTTACCAACTGCTCAGAATTTAAATAATATGCTGGCTATGCACATTAAAAAAAGGGAATCTTTAAAGCTAGTTCAAGATAAAGCTAACTGATTCAGTCTCCCCTTTCTTTCTATTTCCGCATTTCAGAAATTGATACTGTATGGCCATTATAGAATCAAGAAAACCCAACCTTTTAAGACGTAAAAAATATCAATACCATTGATTAGTCAAATCTCCTCATTTTTCCGATCTCACGCATTCATATCATACGTCGATTAATTAAAAGTTCAAACTTTTAAGAGATCAAAAGATAAAATAACAAGAAATTCGAAGAAAACATCAAAATAGACAGGATTTGACTTGAGAGAGGGCGTGAAGAGGGAGACCGGCGCAGGCCATGTAGGAGAGGGCGGCGTAGGCGCCTCGCTTGGACATGGCAGAGCCGTTGAAGAAGCCGTATCCACCGCCGCCGCCGCCGCGCGGAGGATCGGATACCGGCAGCAGCACATTCTTCGACGCCATCCGATCGCCTATCTCCGGCCGCGCCCAAAGAAGAAGACAAGGCCCGACCTTTGCTTCGAAATTTTTAACCAATAAGAAAACCACCAGGACCCGGTCGTGTGGGGTTTGAATCTTCCATATTATTCGGCGTTCGATTCAAAGGAGTCGGCTTCCTGGCGTCTTCGCCCAAGTACGTTAGATGGAGAGAGAGACAGAGGAAGAGGGGAAGGGGGTGGTCGGGGATCGCTGGATTCCCTGTCGTTGACTGCGACCATCGGAAAGGAAGTTAAAAGAGCTTTGGTGTAATATTGCGTCTGGGATCAAATCAGGTCAGGCCTCCAAACATGCTACAGGAAGTTAAAAGAGCTTTGCTCTCCCGGTGGATTTCAGAGTTTAGAACAAGTGTCACACAGGTCGCATATTTTAAGAATGAGTCAGTACGTTTGTTAACAGTTTCAGTTCGGTTTGATGGCAGGAAAGACTGAGCTTGTTCCATTTGGAAAATGAGCCAAGTTGGAACTTGAATTGAAGCTTGAGTTGCCTGTGTTTGATGCTTTCACAAAAATAAATGGAAGCTTAGCTTTTTATTTATATTGAGGATAAATTTTGCTCTTGCCGAATTTCAGTTCGATGCTCAGCCAAATGTAACCCATAAACGTAGAAGAGCTTCAGCTGACGGATCTTAGCCGTACCCCTTCAGCCAGCCAAACTCCTCAGCGGCCGATCTTCTTCGGACTCTCAACGGTTGGACCGAACTCCTTCAACCGACCGAACTCTCCAGCAGCCCAGCTTCAGTCGGACTTCCGCGAGAGCCGAACTCTCTCCGCACCCTTCCTGCCAGACACCTGCAAGAGCCGAACTCCCTTCAGACATCCCCTTCGATCGGACTTCTTTGGAAGCCGGACTCCCTCCAGACATCTCCTTCGACCGAACTTCTTCAGGAGCCGGACTCCTCCCAGACATCCCCTTCGACCGGCCGAGCTCCTTCCGAACTCCCGAGCGATCGAGCCTTAGCCGCATTCCTCCAGCCAAACGCCAACGAGAGCCGGACTCCCTCCGCACTCCTTCAGCCGAACTCCTTCCAAACTTTCTTTCGGCCGAACTCCTCAGCGGTTGCGTTTTGGCTGAACTCCCCAGCGGCCAAACTCCAGTCGGACCCCACAGGAGTCGAACTCCTTCCGAGCCTCCCCTTTGGCCGAACTCCCCTAAGAGTTTGAACTCTTCTGAAATTGGTATATGCCCAAGTCCACTGACCAACGCCTGCTTCCTCAAGCTACGGCTGTCGGACCTCGGCGGTATGACGGCCACTACCAGTCTGGCGGCACCTCTTCCTCTATAACAAGCCCCATACGGCCCGCAACTAGCGACATGGCCACCACTACTGGCGACACTACTCTCTCCATAATCAGCTTCATGCAGCCCATGACCCATCGGCATGGCTGCCACTATCCGCCTGACAACGCTTTCCTCTCCGTATCGAACTCCATGTGGCCCTCAAGCGGTATGGCCGTCACCATCGATCAAGCTCCGTCTATAAAAAGGACCCTCCAGATACGCTAATCTCTGATCTCTAAACTCTCCTCTCCTTCTCTAAGCTCTACGGAAATCATTTCCGAGCACTCTATTTCTGTTGGTCAGAGCTGACTTGATCGTCGGAGGGTCCTGCTGGAGCCACCCCCCACCGACTCCGGATGGGACTTTATTTTGTAGGTCCCCGACGGCGACCTCGTTCACCTCCGCTCTAGCTGATTCCGATGACGATCAGATTCTGCATCAACAAATTGGCACTAGAAGGAGGGCATGCCTCTGTTCTTGAGGTGTTCTTAAGGCCCCCTTATTCTTAAAGGAGTGCTCAGCGACGATCTCTCCCTAGAGATCTCTCTCTTTCCTCTCCAGAGTCCTTTTCCGATAGAAAATGCCTCCTAAGAGAGCTTCAACCCAGCGATCGACGGCCTCCGTGGCCTGATCCCATTCAGGTTCGTCCGCTCCCGCTCCAGCTCGGACGGCCCAGGTTCCATCTGTGGCTGCGGTGGATGCGGAGCAGTTCAACCTGCTCGTCCAGTAAGTTCGTGGCCTCACAAAGGCAGTGCAAGTGGTGTAGGCCATGCACCGACAGGCTTCGACACTGGCTCAACCAGCGTGGGACTCTCTAGAGCCGTGTGGTCCAGTCCAGAAATGGTCGACTTAGGCTACCCGACCTCCGATCCCCGAAAGGGGGAGGCAAAGGAGGGAAAGCCCCTGCTCGGACCATTGCTCGACTCAGAGGGAAACCTCGCACCCGTTCTGCCAAAAAATCTTGGAGATCAAAGACTGTGAAGATCTCTTAGATCAAAAGCTCTTAGAAATGAGCTAGCGAATCAAGAAACTTCGTCACACTTTCTCCTCCCATGGTAATGACATTTATATTGACCCTCCCTTTTTGTAGAAAATTATGCAGGAGTCGATCCCGTCGAATTTCAAGCTCTCATAGCTCAAGAGTTACGATGGGACTACCAATCCAATCGACCATCTGGAAGTCTTTCAGACAACGATATTGCTCCATGGCGCGTCAGACGCTATCTTGTGTCGGGCTTTCCCCTCTATCCTTAAGAAAGCCATCAGGAATTGGTACTCGGCACTTAAGCCGAGTACCATCTTATCATTTGATCAGATGAGCCAACAGTTTGCGGCCTACTTCATCAGTAGTTGACATCCACGCCGAGGTTCGAATTCCTTAATGGCTATTAGGTAGAAGAAGGGGGAATCCATTCGGGCTTATGTCACTCGATTTAATACTGCTGCATTGGAAGTCCGAAACCTGAACCAGTCAGTCGCCATGGCCGCCCTCAAGGGCGGCCTTCAGAAAAATGACTTGTTGTTCTCCCTGAAAAAGAAGTATCCCAGGGATTTTGCTGACATGCTAGCTCGGGCCGAAAGTTATATCCAAACAGAGGAGGCCTTCGAGGCTAAGGACGATGAAGTCAATAGCAAGCAGCGAATCGGCGGGTCAGGTAGGCCCATCGAAGAAGGAAAGCGGACTGAAGCTCAACCGCATTTTCAAACTCTTCCTAGTCGCGGGCGAGCTCGAACTACCCCTCGAGCTCGGAGGTAGGGAAACATCGATGGAAGGGCACGCCGAGGTTCTCCCCAGCGCCGAAGTTCTTTCCGACGATGATTTCACAACTACGCCCCCCTTAACTCCCCGAAGACCCAAGTGCTGATGGAGCTCAGGGAACAGCTTTCAAGATCGGAGAGAATGCGTTCCCATCCCAGCAAGCGCAACCCCAATAAGTTCTACCTTTTCCATCACGACCACGGTCACGACACTGAGGAGTGCATCCAACTCCAAGACGAGATCGAAGAGCTCGTCAGGCGAGGTAGACTTAGCCGATTCCTGTGAAGACGACCTAAAAAGTGGAAAGATCGACTGAGAGAGTTATCGCCAAGTGGGAAAAACCAGCAAGAAGATCGGCTGCCTCTTGGCGTCATCAACACTATCTCGAGGGGACTTCAATAAGGAGAGGCCAGTAGATCTGAGGGACCGATGAAGAGGTGGAAGACCACGGAACCCGTGACCTTTACCGAAGCGAATGGCCAGGGGATCCAATTTTCGCACAATGATGCGGTTGTAATTTCTTTGAACATTACTGACTATGATATACGCCACATTTTGGTGGATAATGGAAGCTCGGTCGATGTATTGTTTTACGATGCCTTCTCAAAAATATTCCTATTCGATGACCGCTTGGGGCCTATGAATTCTCCCCTGGTAGGATTCGCTGGCAATGCCGTACCAGTCGAAGGCATAATAACTTTGGCTATAACGGTAGGGCAACATCCAAAACTGACCAGAGCGTAGGTCGACTTCCTAGTCGTGAGGACTCCGTCCGCTTATAATGCAATTCTCGACCGACCTGGTCTAAATACATTTTGAGCGGTGGTGTTAATCTATTATTTGAAGATAAAGTTTTCGATGAGTCGCGGGATCGGAGAAGTCAGAGGAGACCAAGCTGGCGAGGCACTGCTACTCAATCGCCCTGCATAAGGGAGAATGGTCCGACTCTTATCTTGTTGATGGACTGGATGTCCGCGATGACCTCACTGAGGAGCGGGGCAAACCTATGAAGGACCTCGTCTCTGTGCTCTTGAATGACGAAAACTCAAAGCACGCAGTGCAGATCGACTCCAACTTGGCGGACGAGGTTCGGGAGTAGCTCATCATCTTCCTCAAGACAAACGCGGACGTCTTCGCTTGGACCCCAGTGGACATGGCAGGGATTGACGCTGAGGTCATAGAATATCGGCTGGCCGTCAATCCAAGGCACCGGCTGATAAGAGAAAAGATGCGCCACCACACTCCGAAGAGGTAGGAAGCAATCACTGAAGAAGTAGACAAGCTCCTCAAGGTCAAACTCATCCGAGAGGTTAATTATCCAACCTGGGTCTCAAACGTGGTCCTCGTTAAGAAGGCGAATAACAAGTGGAGGATGTGCGTCGACTTCAAGAAGCTGAACAAGATCTGCCCGAAAGACAGCTACCCCCTACCCAGGATCGATCAGTTGGTGGATGCGACCTCGGGCCATGAGCTCCTCACCTTCATGGATGCCTTTTTTGGTTATAACCAGATACGGATGGCGCCCGAGGGTGAAGAGAAGACCGCCTTCATGACTGACCGTAGTCTTTATTGTTATAGGATCATGCCATTTGGACTCAAAAATGCAGGGGCAATGTACCAGCATTTGGTTAATAAGATCTTCAAGGAGCAGATCGACCACAACATGGAGGTGTACGTAGATGATATGCTCGTCAAAAGTTGAGCTTCGATAGACCACCTCATCGATCTTAAAGAGACCTTCGGCACACTCAGAAAGCACAAGATGAAGCTGAACCCGATCAAGTGCGCCTTTGGTGTGACCTCCAGGAAATTTCTGGGGTTCATGGTATCGAGATGTGGAATCGAGGCAAATCTCGAGAAAATCCAAGCCATTCGGGAGATGACTGCTCCAAAGATGATCAAGAAAGTTCAGCGCCTGACCAAAAAGATGGCATCCCTAAATCGCTTCGTCTCAAGGTCGGTCGAATGATGCATGCCCTTCTTTCAGATTCTCAGGTGACCAAAGAACTTCTGCTGGATGACAGAGTGCCAACAGGCATTCGAGGAGCTTAAAAACTATCTCGGCTCACCCCCACTGCTGGCAAAGTTCGAACATGGAGAAGAATTATTCCTATATCTAGCTGTCTCTCTGATGGCCTTGGCGACAGTCCTGGTCAAGGAAGAAGCAAAGACGCAGCGACCGATCTACTACGTGAGCTGGGTCCTGAGGGATGCAGAGATCAGGTACTCTAGGTTAAAAAAACTTGTTAGATATATGTGCCCTAGAAGCCAGAATTGGCTGACACTTGTAATACACTTCTAGGGGCAAAATTATAATTTTGACTATAATTAATGAAATGGGTTATTTTCTATCACACATGTGTATTTAGTGTCTGTGATACATTCTTTGAGTTAATGGTAATGATAATTCATATTTTCAAGAGTTGAAAATTTAAGACATGAATAATCATTATTAACTCATAAACAGCTCCCGACCATAGGATCATCACGAGGATGGTGATTGATCCGGAAGGTTGGTGTGCGATCGCTTCTCTTTAGTAGATGAGTCTTGAGTCTACGGTGTGGAGACACCAGAGCGAGAGTACAGGTACTCGTTAGAGAACGAGGGCACTGAGCGTGACCACCTCGAGTAGTCATTAGGAAGTCTACCTTCTCGTCAATGACTGACTCGATGCTGCAGTAGTGTGTCTGGTTCTTTGACCTGAGATGCATCGGCAGTTCACCTTGAGGGTGTTATAGTTTGACTACACCATTACTCGGTCTCCTAGCCATATGGAACCCTGAGGTGTATGTTGGCTATGAGCATGTTCATTGTAGGAACTGGATTGCATCAAGATGGAATCTATCTACCTCGGTGGTAGAGGAGCAGCCCTATGATGATCATGAGAATCAAGTCCAGAAATCCATGGCCATGGCAGAGTGAAATAATAGAAAGAGTTTCTATTTAGATTTTCACATTGGACTCGAATCGAATGATTACATCATATGACAGAGACTAGGGTTTGACGAGTTTCACCTTAACCCTAATCTGATCGGGGCTCAAGATAGAAGAACTGAATCACACAGGTAGCTGCACCAAGAGGTTCGCATTCAGCTCTGATGGGTTGCCACCATATACTGCTAGGTGTCACTGGTGGATTTTGGGAGCAATTAGAATGATTTAGATGATCGATCATTCTAGCTGTTCGAATCAGAAGAGTTCTGATCCATCGAAAGGAGTTTCGATGATGTCGATGATAGAGATCATGACATATCCCATTACCATACAGAACTGAACCTAACTGGGTCACACAAACAAGGGTTTGAATCTGGTGATCATCAATTGAACTGATCTAGTTCAATTGATCTGAATGAGATTCAATTAGGTTCAAGGAAAATCGTGCTAGCACTCGATTGAACCTAACGTTCTTCTTTTACTATCATAAATAAGTTGTCCTGACTGAGCCAAAGGAGTTTGTGCTCAATCAGAGGCCTTCATATGGTCTGACTGGAGGTTGTCCAAGTCAGAAATAGGTTGTCTTATTTTGTAAGACATTACCTGCCATTTTTGGTCACCTGCCATTTCTTGTTCTTTGACTTTGGTCAAAAGTCTACCTTTGACTGGTCAAACGTTGACCATTGACACTTTGACTTTTGACCACATGTCATGCACCTATTGGAGAGCTGGTGGGGGCCTGTCCCCCTGCCAGAACCTGGCAAGGAGAAGGGCGCACGCCACCCTAGGGTGGCGTGTGCCCAAGTTGGAGGCGCCTAGGAGTCCTTGTTGGACAAGGACTCCACCTCCCTTTTGGATTCCAATTCAGAGTTCTTACTAAGAATCCAACTTTGACTGGTCTTAGGCGCCCTCTAAGGAGGAATCCAGGGGACTCTATTCCCAACCAATCAGATTTAGATCTGATTTCACAAAGGGTTGTGATTGGTTGGAAGGAAGAGGAGTTGGATCACAAGTAGTCTATAAATAAGACCCTGCGCCCAACTCTAAAAGAAAGCAATTCAATTGAGAAAACCCCATGCCCCAAGGCTGCCTCTCCCTCCTTCCTCCATGCCAAATCTCTTCTCCCCTTCCTCTCCACGTCCAAAAGAGTTTTGGACTTGGTTGGTGCGATTCAGATCAAAGAAAGGCGATCAAAAGCAAGAAGGCTGCGCTGCTGCAAAAGGACGACTGCTAGATCTTCAAAAGAGTTTTGAAGATCCTCCAGATCAGATCCAGATTCAATTTTTGGAGGTGTGATAAAGAAGAAGAGGATCTCCAGATCCAACCCGAGTGGATACCGGTAGAGGCCAGGCACTTGCGTGGCTAGATCCAGAACCTTCCGCTGCAAACATGATCATCAATAGGGTAATAGGATTACCCAGATCAGGTAAATTAAATTTAATTTAATTTATATTTTAATTTTATTTTATTAAAATAATAAGAATCAGATCTGAAACATATCAAGATCTGATTAGGATCAAGAGAAAAAAATTTTGAAATATATCTCTTGATCTGATCAGATCTGGACGAACCTGGACCGAAAAATCAGGATTTTCCTTTAAAACTAACTTACTCTCTTCTAATTACTGTCAGGAGGCTCCGACCTTACTTTCAGGAGCACACCGTAACGGTCCTCACGGACCAACCAATAAAAGCAATCCTTCATCGAGCGGATGCCTTCGAAAGAATCACAAAATGGGCGATCGAGCTCATAGAGTTTGACATCAACTACCGACCTAGGCCATAGATCAAGGCCCAGATACTGATGGATTTTGTGCTAGAATGCACCATTCTAGTCAAAGCCGAGCTTGAACAGAGCGAGGCCGGCACCAAAGCGAGATCAAACTTGGATAAAGTCGAGCTATCGCAGTCGAACCTCCTAGGGGAAAGCGCCGACCTCCCCGAAGGCTCTTGGGCTCTGCACGTGGATGGTTCATCCAACTCTGCTGGAGTTGGTGCAGGGCTGGTCTTGGTCAGCCCCGAAGGAGTCATCACCGAGTACGTGCTATGCTTCGAATTTTTCACGACCAACAATGGGGCTGAATATGAAGCACTGATCGTCGGATTAAAGATAGCAAGAAAATTAAAAGTAGATCGGCTTCAAGTCTACAGCGATTTTCAGCTGGTGGTCGGTCAAGTTGATGGCAGCTACAAGGCATGGAGGGAAAGCATGGTGAAATACCTTGGGAAAGTGAGGAATTTGATCCCGACCTTCGATAGTTTCAGCATTTAACATATTCCAAGGGCGGAAAATGCAAGAGCTGGTCTTCTCAGGCCATTCTACAAACGAAATTCGAGCCCAGCTGGATCGACCCATTGGTCGCCTATCTTAAAGAGGGGGTCCTTCCTCACGACCGGAAAGAAGCTCGAAAGCTCAGGAATCAGGCCTCCTGCTACATTTTATATGAAGGCAGATTGTATAAGAGGTCGTACTCCCTTCCACTGCTGAGATGTCTCCGATCTTCAGAGGTCGACCTCGCGCTATGGGATGTGCACGAAAGACTCTACAGAAGTCACGTAGGAGCCAGGTCCCTATCGCAAAAACTACTTCAATAGGGGTACTACTGGCCGACCTTATTTCACGATTTTATGGAATATGTGAAGAAGTGCGATCGCTATCAGAAGAACGCTAGCGTGCAAAGGCAGCCGACATCCGAGCTTGCTCTATTCAGCGCACCTTGGCCATTTGCGCAATAAGGATTGGTGAAGAAAAATTCTGATTTTCCGGTCCAGGTTCGTTCAGATCTAATCAGATCAAAAAATATATTTTAAAATTTTTTTTCTTTGATCTATATCAGATCTGAGATGTTTCAAATCTGATTCTTATTATTTTAATAAATAAAATAAAATAAGAATAAATTAAATTTAATTTAATTTATCTTGAATCGGGTAATCCTATTATCCGTTGATGATCCTGTATGCAGTGGAAGGTTCTGGATCTAGCCACGCAAGCGCCTGACCTCTACCAGTATCCACTCAGGCTGGATCTAGAGATTCTCTTCTTCTCTATCACATATCCAAAAATCAGATCTGGATCTGATCTGGAGGATCTTCAAAACTTCTTTTGAAGATCAGCAGTCGTCCTTTGCAGCAGTGCAGCCTTCTTGCTTTTAATCATCTTTCTTTGATCTGGATCGCACCAACCAAGGTCCAAAACTATTTTGGACGTGGAAAGAAGAGGGAGAAGAAGCTTTGGCATGGAGGAGGAGAGGAGAAAAGACCTTGGGGCGTATGAAAACTCTGATCTTAATCAATCTTTGAGTTGGGCGCAGGGTCTTATTTATAGACTACCTATGATCTAACTCCTCTTCTTCCCAACCAATCACAACCCTTTGTGAAATTAGATCTAAATTTGATTGGTGGAAATAGAGTCCGCTGGATTCCTCCTTAGAGGACACCTAAGATCAGTCAAACTGGATTCTTAGAAGAACTCTAATTGGAATCCAAAAGGGAGGTGGAGTCCTTGTCCAACAAGGACTCCAAGGCGTGCGCCCTCCTCCTTGCCAAGTTCTGGCAGGGGGATAGGCCCCCACCAGCTCTCCAATAGGTGCGTGACATGTGGTCAAAGGTTAAAGTGTCAATGGTCAATGTTTGACCAGTCAAAGGTAGACTTTTGACCAAAGTCAAAGAACAAGAAATGGCAGGTGACCAAAAATGGCAGGTAATGTCTTATAAAATAAGACAACCTTTTCTGACTTGGACTACCTCCAGTCAGACCATATGAAGGCCTTTGATTGAGCACAAACTCCTTTGGCTCAGACAGGACAACTTATTTATGATAGTAAAAGAAGAACGTTAGGTTCAATCGAGTGCTAGCACGATTTTCTTGAACCTAATTGAATCTCATTCAGATCAATTGAACTAGATCAGTTCAATTGATGATCACCAGATTCAAACCCTTGTTTGTGTGACCCAGTTAGGTTCAGTTCTGTATGGTAATGGGATATGTCATGATCTCTATCATCGACATCATCGAAACTCCTTTCGATGGATCAGAACTCTTCTGATTCGAACAGCTAGAATGATCGATCATCTAAATCATTCTAATTGCTCCCAAAATCCACCAGTGACACCTAGCAGTATATGGTGGCAACCCATCAGAGTTGAATATGAACCTCTTGGTGCAACTACCTGTGTGATTCAGTTCTTCTATCTTGAGCCCCAATCAGATTAGGGTTAAGGTAAACTCGTCAAACCCTAGTCTCTATCATATGATGTAATCATTCGATTCGAGTCCAATGTGAAAATCTAAATAGAAACTCTTTCTATTATTTCACTCTGCCATGGCCATGGACTTCTAGACTTGATTCTCATGATTATCATAGGGCTGCTCCTCTACCACTGAGGTAGATAGATTCCATCTTGATGCCATCCAGTTTCTATAATGAACATGCTATAGCCAACATACACCTCAGGGTTCCATATGGCCCAACGGCTTTATAAGTGGAGCTGCCACATTATCTATGGAGTTGACTCTCTTGACCTCGACATAACCCTTTTCGAGGTAATTGTGGATGGGGTGGTATCACCGTTTGCTTGGAACTCTTCCAGCTGACAGCACCACCATTGCACACAAACAGACTGCCAGATGTCGACTTTCGATCATCTATATCAGACATAAAATCTGAGTCTGTGTATCCCTAGACTTGGAGTTCTCCATTACCAAAGACCAACATTATATCCTTAGTTCTTCTCAAGTACTTAAGGATACATTTCACAGAAGTCCAGTGTTCTTCACCTGGATTTGACTGATATCTGCTTGTGACACTCACAGCATGGGCTATATCAGGTCGTGTACATAGCATGGCATACATGAGGCTCTCTATTGTAGAAGCATAAGGGATCTTGCTCATGCGTTCTATTTCCTCAGGTGTGCTGGGGCACATCTTCTTGGAAAGATGAATACCATGTCTGAAGGGTATTAATCCCCTCTTAGAGTTTTCCATACTAAACCTCTTTAGTACTTCCTCTATGTACATCTTCTGTGAAAGTCCTAGCATCCTATTCGGTCTATCCCTATAGACCTTAATTCCTAGAATAAAGGATGCTTCACCTAGGTCTTTCATGGAGAATTCCTTGGACAACCACATTTTGACTATCGTCAACATGAGAATATCATTCCCAATAAGGAGGATGTCATCCACGTACAATACGAGGAAGACAACAGCGCTCCCACTGACCTTTTTGAAAACACACGGTTCCTCTTCATTTTTGATGAAACCAAACTTTTTGATCACATCATTGAAATTAGTGTTCCAGCTCCGAGATGCTTGCTTAAGTCCATATATGGACCTTTGCAGCTTGCAAACCTTGTGATCAGTATCACTAGATGTAAAACCTAGCGGCTGTTCCATATAGATATCTTCCTCAAGATATCCATTTAGAAATGCCGTTTTCACGTCCATTTGCCATATTTCATAATCGAAATAGGCTGCAAAGGCAAGCAATGTGCGGATGGATTTTAGCATAGCCACTGGAGAAAAGTATCCTGATAGTCAATGCCTTCGCGTTGACTATAACCTTTTGCCACTAGTCTAGCCTTGAATGTCTCCACATTCCCATCTGCACCAATCTTTCTCTTGAAGATCCATTTACACCCAATAGGTACTATACCTTCTGGTGGATCTACCAAGGTCCAGACTTGGTTTGAGTGCATCGAGTCAATTTCTGACTGCATTGCCTCTAGCCATTTCTCGGAGTCGATATCTGATATCGCCTCATTGTAGGTTTTGGGATCATCACCATGAGCACCATTACCTACGAGGAATATTTTCTCTACTTCCTCTAAAATAATACCTAAGTATCTCTCAGGGGGACGGAAAACTCTTTTCGATCTACGAGGTGGAGGAGGTAGTGTTCTTATTGGCTCAACCTGATTTGGTTCCAATTGGTCCTTAGCTCGTTCCACTTATGAGACTTTCTCATCAAGCTTGATCTGTTTTCCAATGCCGCTGTCTTGAATAAACTATTTTTCAAGAAAGATGGCATGTCGACTCACAATCACATTGTGGTCTTCTGGAATGTAGAAATAGTATCCTAATGACTCTTTAGGATATCCTATGAATCGAGCTCTGAAGGACCTAAACTCTAACTTGTCCGCTTGTTGTCTTTTGATGTGAGCTGGACAACCCCAAATTCTGAGATGACTCAGACTTGGTTTCTTACCGTGCCATATCTCATACGGTGTGGTAGGAACGGTTTTAGAGGAAATCCTATTCAGTAGATAGATTGAAGTTAACAATGAGTGTCCCCAAAGGAAATCAGGGAGGTCTGTGAAGCTCATCATGGATCGAACCATATCCAATAGAGTCCGATT